>JAREIK010008667.1:0-68775 GCA_029783825.1 Sapria himalayana | reverse complement strand
TGGGGCGGCATGGGGCGGGCGCGATTTGAGGGGGGGAGGCAGGGGCTCGCACGATCTCTGGGGATGCAGGGCAGGCACAATTCTATGGGGGGTGTGATTTTTATAAAATAAATAAAATATTTTTATTTTAAAAATAAAAAAAATATATTTTTATATAATATAAGATAATTATAAATATTATTTTATAAAATAAAATAATTATAAAATATTATTTTATAAAATAAAATAATTATAAATATTATCTTATAAAATAAAAATTTAAATATTATTTTATAAAATAAATAATTATAAATATTATCTTATAAAATAAAATAATTATAAATATTATCTTATAAAATAAAATAATTATAAATATTATCTTATAAAATAAAATAATATAATATTATCTTATAAAATAAAATAATTATAAATATTATCTTATAAAATAAAATAAAATAAAATATTTTTTTATAAAATAAAAATATATATTTATTTTATAAAATAAAATATTTTAATTTAATTTAATTTAATTTAATTTATTTTATAAAATACTTAATATTTATAAAGAAAATAATGTTTATTTTTAATTTTATTTTTTTATAATATCGTATCCTAGTCATATCCGTATCTTTGTTTTTTAGAATTTGCCGTGTTCCCGTATTCTGCGCTGTCGTATCCTCGTGTCCGTGTCCATGCTTCTTAGCCAGGAATGAGACACGGGTCATGGATCACCATGACCCTGGACTGTGATGACCGGCATGGTGACCGTGTTTGAATTCGTTTAAAAAAATGGAGTACTTTTTTAAGTGTTGTACCCCTCAAATCCACGTGGTGTTTAAATTAAATCTAGTATGATCCGAGATGACTTGGCATGGTAGGCACGAATCTGCCCAGAATTGTGTTGGTCGTGCTACTTGGGCCGAAATGGCATGGTGGCCCAACTAGGCCACTCAAAAATGGGTCGTGTCGGTGCGTTACGGCTTATTTGACACCTCTATATATGATATGTTTAAAGAGAGTCTAGTTGTTGAGAGAGCAATGACTCATGTTATTAAAATATTATTGTCTTTGGTTGTCTTAGGTAAATAAGTAATTATGTGTCTACTAATGATAATTTCTCTGGAAATTTATTCTCTATTTGGTATTTCAATATATGATAAAGATTACTCTAATTGATAAACTATACGTTTTGTGAATTGAATTTGAATTTAATTTCTAGTGAGTTATTACTAGTGAATTAGGTTTCACATAACTTTGTATTCCTATCATGTACAATTTATACGGAGCACAATCATTACACTTTACACACTTAATGTACACTCCGTTGCCCCCTACTCGCACTAGCATACAATTTGCACACTACGCGCACACACACACACAAACTATTCTAGTCAGTTAGCCGTTAGTCCAATCTCACCTCACTCAGGTCGAGAAGAAGCCAATATATTATACTAAATTACTCTACTTGTTTAGGTAATATAGTAGGCGCTAATAAAATTATTTGAATGTTATGAAATTTATTGAAGTAAAAAATGTGTTATTATACAAAAAGTAATATATTAAATCAACATAAGAATTTTGAAATTTAAAATATTTGTCAAAAATTAATATTGAGATGATTGATCATTTGTAAATATTTATAGTGCATGCCTATATAAGATGTCATGTCTTGATACGATGATAAGTGACTTTGTTTAATGGTGGGAAAACTCAGATTTGAGACTCATCAAATTTAGTCTATTTGATTATCAACGATTAGGCTGTTGAGTTGTTTATCTCTCTCAAATCATGTGTTAAGTAGAAGTCTAATATACTGAGTATGACCATCAATTTACTAGTGTTCATCATTAGTGAAATGAGTGAGAGAGAGAGAATATATATATAGAGAGAGAGAATATATATATAGAGAGAGAGATAGAATAGAATTGAGATGGAGAGAGAGGGAGAGATAGAGAGAATAGAGAGAGAAATTAGAAAGAGAATAAAAGTGATATAGAGAGATTAGAAAGGGATATAGAGAGATTAGAAATAGAATAGAGAGAGAGTAGAGAGAGAGAGAATAGAGAGAGAAAGAGAGTAGAGAGAGAATAGAGTGAGAAAGAGAGTAGAGAGAGAGAAAGAGAATAGCGAGAGAGAGAGAAGAGAGAGAATAGAGAGAGAGAGAGTCGAAGAGAGGGAATAGAGAGGGTTATATTTCAACTTGCATCTTGAGCTGCCTTTGAGAATCCCATTTTGTGTTTCAGAAAAAGTACGTTGCATTTTTGTTTGCAAAGGGCATGTTTTATTTTATTATATACAGTTTTTTTAAAAATATATCACTGT
Organism: Sapria himalayana; assembly: GCA_029783825.1. Lineage (NCBI taxonomy): Eukaryota > Viridiplantae > Streptophyta > Magnoliopsida > Malpighiales > Rafflesiaceae > Sapria > Sapria himalayana. Next base: position 66,474 of record JAREIK010008667.1, on the reverse strand, counting down.
AAGTATTAGGAGGTACGTATATTAGAAGAGCTCTTTAGGAGAGTTTTTTTTATGGATGATGCTTATGGCTGCTACTTCTTTGTGTTTGCTAGCCTTTAAAATTCAGTAGCATTTGATCCTATAAATTTTCAATAACGTGGAGTTTTATATTTTATTTCTGTCTGATAGGGTTGCTGCAAAACACTCAATACCGTCAAAAATTATTAGAATTGATGTAAGTTTCACCCCACATTTCATTCTCAATTTTGTTTGAAGAACCCTAGTTTTTTTTTTTTTGGTGTGGTAAATGTTATCTTTTTTTTGCCATAATATGTTATTGACGTGCCCTCCATTTTTATATATGGCGAGCCATGCTAGCTATATTGTTTTTATTTTTGAGCGTAGGGGACTACTTTTTTCTAAGCAACAACCTCACATTAATTTTGATCTTCAAATTTTGATCATATTCACCATAATAACATATTCTTGAAATTATTGTGATTAGTCATATTAATTTTAGTTCTATTTTTTTTATTTGTGTTTATTTTTTGGTAACTCATGCACTTAAAATTTATCTTAATAAAGTCATGTTTGATCTAATTTTAGGGTGTATAGTGTGTTGTCTCGTGTTTATTTTGAATTATTTATCTTAAATATTAAAAATGATCATGTTTTTAGATTGATGATTATGTTCTAATTATATAATAATTTTGAATTATCTTTCACTTATGATTCAAAGCTAAAATTATAAATTTTAGTTCTATAGTTAATATGATCTTTTTTACAAAATAGTATACAAATCAAATTTTATTTTTTTTATATCATATAAATTTTGTTATTTCAATCATGATTCGAAGTCAAAATTATAAATTTAAGTTCTTTAGATAATATGATCTTTTTTATAAATTATTTATACAAATTAAACTTCAATTTTTTTTTATTTCATATTAAATTTTGAGTTTTTTTTATTTGTTTTTATTTTTTGGTAACTCGTAAATTTAAAATTTATCATCTTTAATATTAAAATTATCATATTTTTAGGTTGATGATTATATAAATATATTATAATTATAAAATAAATTTGAATTGTGTTTCACTCATGATTCAGGGTCAAAATTATAAAATAATTTTTTTCAAGTAATTAATTTTAAAATTTTAAGTATGATGTTTCATGTTATTATCATATACTAGATTTTATATATCTTTAATTGATTATATTTTATCATATAATTTTTAATTTACATCTTTATTTTTATTATCAATTAAGATAATAACAATCTTAAATTAATAAATACAATAAACTTTTATTCCTAAATATTATTGATCTCATTTATCATAACTTAAAAATGAATAGTACTAAATGACATGATGTGCCCTTATGATTTTCATACTTTATATGCATACAAACTAAATAAAAATAAAGTGCAATACAAAATATGGGTTGAAAAAATATAAATATAAAATTTTAGTATCTTTTTTTTTCTTGTATACAAATATTCAAAAATCTATTCAGGAAGAAAAAAAAATTGAGATTATCATTAGTATGTAGTCAAGAATAATGATTTCTATAAATTGATGTGTAATTTAAATATGATATATATTTTATGTTGTTGAGAATTATATTTTTAATTTATTTAGTTCTAAATTAGAAACTCTTTAATATTAAAGTACTTATTTTTTCTATTTTTTCTATTTTTTAAAATATAAGTGATTTAAAAAATGAATGTAATATCAACATAATAAAAGAACTCAATTTTTTCTATTTTTTTTGTTTTATTAAATAGTTGAAATTTATTTTGAATATTATATCAAAATAATAAAATTGATAGTATATGTGTTTAGTTTTAATTTTTTTTTAGTATTTTTTGTCACGAACATATGATGTTCAATTTGATATCTTGTGCTCAATCAACTTGAGATAGTTGTCTGCTGTGCAAGACCTGACAAGTCTGCTGTGCCGTGCCTGACACGACATGGTTTTTCGAAGGTAGGCCCGACATTCCTGTTGCCCAGAATTTCCTCGGGTTCGGGCCGGGTTGGTCGGAGCAGTTCGGGTTGGGTCGGATGTTTTTTTTCCAATTAGGGTTTCGGGTGGCGTGCCGCCCTCCCCATCGGGCATGCCTAACCATCGCTCGTCCAGCATCATCTTGTCGTCTCCCAGTCGGGCATTGCTTGGTGCAAGGTCCCGTGCGTGCCCATGTGCCAGGCATCCGTGCCGTGCCTGACAAGGCATGCGACCAAAAGCCCTCAGCACGGCACGACTTTGTTCATGCAGAGGGTCCTCCTGGCACGGGCCCGTGCCCTGACACGACACGGTAGCGTGCCTTGCTAGGCTTCGGGGTGGGCCCGAGCCTGTGGAGAGCTTTTTGCCTCAGGGAAGGTGCACCTGCATGGAAGCAAGTCTGTGGAGTGTCACATGCCTTAGGGAAGGCACGTGCCTTTATGTGCTTGGCTGAATGAGCCTTGCTCTGGCCAAGGTGAGGCATTATGTCTGAGCTTCACATGCGCTCGAGCCTATGTGCACCAAAGCCGTGCCTTTCACAATCATGGCTTCTTTTACGTCAATTTCATTCAAGTTATAACTTTATAATTTAGGTTGCAACACCAAATATATAATCTTTTAGTCACGACCACAAAAGATATCTTTCGATTTCATTCATGTCATGATTTCATAGTCTTGAACATCACCTGCGGCTTTGGAAGTTCGAGCCAATCCAAACACCGCACAAAAACTATTGATGCAGTGAAGTCACTAAACTTCCTTCGCCATGACATTCCTTTAAAATTAACTTTGTGAAACTAATTTCTTGGAAATGCAAAGGGGAAGTTGTTGGGGACTGTCGGAAAAATATAATATTGCATCTTAATGATTTTTAATAGAGACATGACATTCCTTATACTCGGTCATACTTTTTTTTTTGTAGTTGAAAAGGATATGATATTGCATCTTAATGATTTTTTTGTCAATAGTGACAGTTTAATCATTTTAATTAATTATTTTATTATTTTTTTAATTATGCAATTATATAAAAGCTAATATACTGATCACTTAAAACACTCTTATATTTAATGTATGTATCATAATTTATGCTTTGGTGTGATATTTATTTTCATTTTATAATTGTAGAACGGTAAGTAGATGTGTCAGATAGGTGGGCTTAGAGGTGTCAAACGGGCCGGGCCGGGCCGGGCCGTTTTTTTTGAGTACGAGCGTGTCTTCGTGCCAGGCCAGGCACGGCCTGTAGGCACGGCAGGCCGTGCCGTGCCGTGCCGGCTTGCTAGGGCCTAGCCTGGCCGTACGGTTCGGGCTTCGTGAGTTTTTTTTTGCGGGAGGAGCGATCGCGTGGTCGGGCTCAGGGGACACCCGACACTACATGTGTCAACCGGGCCGGGCCGGCACGGAAAAATTACGTGCCCGGGCCCGTGCCGTGCCTGACCTGGCACGGTTCGGCACGCGGCACGGCACCCCGGCACGGGTCAGTCCCGTGCCGGGTGTCCCGTGAGCCCGACCCCAGGATGCCCTCCCGCAAAAAAAGACCGCGGGTCGGGTCTGATTCGACCCGAGCCGCGGTCTTCCCGTATCCCGAACTGCTCAGACAGGCAAGACCGAGCGGGCCAGGCACGGTAGCACGAACGTGCCCTAAAAAAATGGGCCGGGCCTTGCCTGGCAGGCCCGTTAGACACCTCTACCGACACGGAACGAACCCGTGCCGGTGTGCCGTGCCACGGGCCAAACCGTGCCAGGTCAGGCACGGCTCGTGCCTGACTCGGGCACCCGATTTTCCAGTGTCGGGTCGGGCGGGAACGGCCGTTGACACCTCTAGTTGGGTTACACAAGCACGACATGAGACACTGCCTGATTAAGTCGTGCCTGTCCTGACACGACACTGTCCATAACTGTGCCTGGACTTGAGTCGTGCTGGCCTGAGGTATGACTCGTGTCATGCTGGGCAAGAGGATGTCGTGCCTCGTGCCTAGCTAGACACAATGCCTACATTGCTTAGCTCGTTGGCACGGTACACCGGCATGGTGATCGGGAACCGTCACAGACCACAACAAATTGGGTAACTAGATTTATGTGGCCCATCCATGCCTCGACCATTTTTTTATAAAATGGATTTATTAATTTTTTATTTATATTTATCTGTCGTGTCCACGTGAGACTCTTTATGTTGACTGCTCATCAGTGTGTAGAGGTGTCAAACGGGCCGGCCCAGCACGGCACGGCCCGTGGGCACGACAAGGCCGTGCCGTGCCGTGCCCAGCCCGTTCGGGCACGCCTTGGCTTGGCCAGGGGGCACGGGCGCATGGCAGGCCCCGGATGGGTCACAAGGCATGACCGCGTGAGTCGTGAGTCGTGACTCACGACTTACGCCACGGCACGCCTGGCACGCCGCCAGTGCCACGCGTGCCTGCTTGAACCGGCACGGGATGGACCCGTGCCGGCGTGCCGTGCCAAGGCACGGCACGGCACGCGATTTATTAACCCGGGCACGGCACGGGCCCGGGCACGAGTTAAGAACGTGCCGGGCCGGCCCAGCACGTTTGACACCTCTATCAGTGTGTGGTCATGGTGGCTGTGGCCGGTGGCGATGCCCACAAAATTGGCACGATCCTGCACAACCAGAGATGATCTTGTACGTTAGGCACGAGTTTGCCCAGAATTGTGCCATGCTGGGCCTGGCAGACCATCAGTCATGCCATGCCGGGCATATCATGACTTCTATGACGGGCAGTGCATGGCACAATCCGTTTGACTTTGACACATATATCCATAATTTGAGACTCATCAGACATAGTTTTTATCATGGTTGTGAAACCCAGACTGACCCGGCCGGTCCAACCGGAAAAACTGGGGACGAGCTGTGGATCGGACCGGTCGAACCTGAAATCCCGGTTCGACCCAGTCGAACCTCTGACCCTTTGACCCTTTCCCCTCCCCGGGTCAATACCCCGGGCCGGATCTGAAAACCTTGGTTTTTATGATTTTCAGGGGTAAAATTGTTGATATATTAACTTTTAAACTCTCACTAAAATAGGAGCATTCTATACTGAATACAATCTCTGCTTTCTTTATTATTCTCTTTTACCTAGTAACACACACACACACACACATACATGTTTAAACTTATATTGTTTTGTTCCTGCTCTACTCAGAAACAATATTAATGTTAATGGATCTGGGAAGGAAGGGGCTTGGCTCATGAATTCTTTGAGAAACTTAGATATCAACAACCCCCAGATGAAGCAGCAATTAGGTCAGTTGAAGCCTGCTTGTATGTAGTTTCTTTATATTAATCTTAGCCATGGCTTGTTATTTGTTGCTTGTATGTGTTATGTTTTTATCTTCTTTGCAGAAAAAGAAAGGTTAATTTTTAAAATAAGTGATTTTAATTTAATTTCTATTTAAAAATAAAACTAAATTCATAGAATTTCAGAAGCAAAACATTTGTCGAAGCTAGTCCCTTACTGACAAACCTATTCATAAAATGATGCATCAAAATGCTTATAAGTCTAAAATGATACAATCTTGGCTATTATTATTATATTATTTTTTTTGACCTAATTTATACCTTAAATTTTTAATTTTTTTTTTCTGAATAGAAAAAAGTCATATTTTTAAAAATTTCCAAAATATTTTAAAATTTTAAAAATTCGCAGAAAATTTATTTGAAGATCAATGCCTTCTCTTAGAATGGACTCCATAGCCACTTAGAATTATCATCTTTTCTAAGTAATTTTTTTTTTCATTTTTTTTTCTATTTCTAGATTTTTTTTAATATAGTAGATTTTTTTTTGCATGTGATTTGTTTAGATTATCGAGTCAATATTTTATTAATATATTGAAATATCATACATAAAATATAGAAATATTTTTATTTTATCATATTTAATGTTCGCTGAAATTGTATATTAAATAGGTATACAAAAAAACTAAAATTAAAATTAAAATAAAAATTAAAATAAAAGAAAATAATAGGAGTTATCTCAACATTATCTTCTTGAGTTAGAGTAGAAAAGCAAAATTGTGTGTGTGTGTGTGTATTTATATATGTATATATATGTGTGTGTATGTTACATACTAAGTTTAGTGATAAAATAAATGATTTGAGGTCACGTGTAACTTTGTTATATGTCATAAATAATATATAGAATAATTAGGGTTCTACATAAAATAGAAACTAGTTAGATCTTCAGAGCGAACATGGTCATGCTCCAGAAATACCACCAGCTATGGATGTGCTAATGATGCGAGTCGAGCTCGAGTTCAACTAAGCTCGACTCGAGCTCGAAAGCTTGTGAGCTTAAAAAATAAAGCTTGAATTGAACTCGAAAATGCAAAACTCGAACTTGGCTCGAGCTCTAGCTTATGATTTTTAAGAAAATTAATTATTTCTAAAATAAAATATTTATAACTAAATAAATAATGATAATTTATGATTTTTTAAGAATACAAAAAAGAGATATATTATTTATGACATCACCTAAAGTATAGATATCGAATTAAAAAAAGCTTTTAATATTTTATATACAAATTATTTTTGAGTTTCTCGTGAGCTTTTAAATTTAATTTACGAGTTGCTCGTCTCGACTCGTTAATATTTCGAGTCGAGCTCGAGATCAAGTCACGTTTTGACTGGGCTATGATCGAGTCGAGCTCGAGATCGAGTCACATTTTGACTAATCTATGATCGAGTCGAGTTCGAGTGCCTCGCGAGTTGTCTTATCTAATTAGCACTTCTACTCGGCTCATTGATTGGTCAGCGGGACTCTTATTATTATTTTAATGTCACGTATCTAATCTTTCAATATATTAGTACTTGCACATATAAATAAAATAGATAAACAAAATTGAATGTTAAAGAAATAAATAAAAAAAATAAATAAAAAATAAATAAAAAATAAATAAAAAATAAATAAAAAATAAATAAAAAATAAATAAAAAATAAATAAAAATTAAATAAAAATTAAATAAAAAATAAAAAAAATAAATAAAAATTAATATCAAGTTACTACATTCTATTGATGTTAACTCTTACATGTGGATTGTGTATCATCTACATATAATGAATCTATTCTCTCATGGTAATCTTGAGATAGAAATATTTATGCATTAGTCACTAGGATTCACTATCTTGAGGAGAGTAGGTATGGTGTGTAAGTTTTTCAAGACCTTTTTATGACACAAAATAGTCTTCTAGGATGTGATTTACTAGTTTTTCTTTTACACTTAAATTCTTTTACTTTATGAGATATTTGTCAGGTTATTTTTTTTAATGTGAACCATGAGGTCATCTTGTGATTTAAGCAGTATATGTCGCTGATATTAAAGTTTTAAAAGGTGAGGTGTTTTTGTGTTCGTGAGTCGAAGCATAAGCCTCGATGTGTTGATTTTTTGAGCATCACAATATATAATTAATTAATATTTTAAAATATATAAAATAAAATAGCATAAATAAAAACAAGATAGCAATTCATTATAAATAAAAAAATATACTAGTTTATTATTTCTACAAAAAATCATAACAAAGTCATAAAATAATAAATAAATTAAATTATTTAATTTATAATCTCCTCTTCAAAAGAATTATCATCCTCATCCAATGTATTAAAAGTATGAAAAATAAACTATCATGTATCCTCAATTTATTTAAATCTTCATCTTCAGTAATTTGGTATCAAATTGAACTCATTTTCTTTATCTCCGCCTCTACTTTTTACTATTAAAAAATATAAATTAATAATTAGATATAAATAATATATTTTTTTTATTAAATTTAATCAAATTTATGACTTTAATTTTTGTGTATTTTTTGGTACTTTATAATATTTTCTTTTGTAAGAATGTGAATAAATCTTTTGATTCTATGATGCTTGAGTCTGTTGGGAGTTTGATGACACAACTCTAATAACATTAACATTGAATAACTCATCATCTCGAAGTCAACAAAGATCAAGTGGGAGGATGAGATTTTCTTTCTCGTGCAATGTTGAAAAAACAATCAGCACTGTTTAGGTCTTATGAAAACTAATTTTTTTAAATTTTTTGAAGATACTTTCTAGGCGTACGCTTCCTTCTTCGTGGCATGAAATCTATATTTAAAATGAGCCTCGTAACGCATCAGAGAAAAAGGCGCATGCCTATCTTGTGTTATTTTAAAAGTATTGTACATATATTTAAATTTATATTAAAATATAGATTTAAAACCTAAGATATTTAAATATAGATTTAAATATAAATAATAGATTATCAATTGTGCATGCCAAAATTAAAATTATTTCAATTACTCGAATTTTAAATAAATAATTTGAGATTTTTGAGATATATATTGTGAATTAATATTATATTCTCATGAGGTATGATATTTCTAATTTGGCTATTTGATAACAAAATGAAATATTAATTATTTTGTATTTATTTTGTAACTGGGGGGTTTTTATTTTTTTTTTTTGTTTTAAAATTCAGATAAAATTGGTGTTAATCATGAAGAAATTATCTCCAAGCTGATGTCTAATCCAGATGTTGCCAGGGCATTACAAAATCCTAGAGTTCTACGAGCTGTGATGGACGTACGGAATACAAATTCATTGTGCCTACTTTATTAACTAACGCACCTCGTGCGGCAGCTCTCTGATTTTGGTTATTTTATTCTCTGGTAGTATTCAGAAGACCCACAGAGTATATTCAAGCATGGCAGTGACAATGAGGTAACACTAATCTGCATTTAAATACCACCTTTTTCTCGTAAACCCCCCCTTTTTTTTCTCTTTTTTCTTGATAGATTTGTGCTTGTCTGTGCGTGCGCGCGCGTGCTTACATGTGTGTTTGTATGTGCATTTGTGAGTGTGCGCGCACATGCCTACATGTGTTTGTATGTGCATTTGTGAGTGCGCCCGTGCATGCTTGTGTGTGTGTGTATGCATTTGTGTATGTCTCTGTGTGTATGTATATGTTTAAATGTGTTTTTATATGTGGGTTTGTGTATGTATATGTTTGTGTATCTATATGTGTGGGTTTGTGTATGTATATGTTTGTTTGCGTATTTATATATGTGGGGGTCTGTGTATGTATATGTTTGTTTGTGTAATTATATGTGGGTTTGTGTATGTATATGTTTATATGTGTGTATGTGTGTGTGTGTGTTTATTTTTTGTTTGGTCAGTCAACATAAATATTTTGTATTTGGTGCACTAAAATATATATTTTTTATTTGAAAAAAAACAAAAAAAAAAACTCTACAATTTATTATAAGTTAAATATTCATCAGCGGTAATTATTGCATTTTAGAGTATTGTTTCACTTTCAGGTTATGTTCGTCATCCAAAAATTGCAGCAACTGTTTCCCAATTGATCATGGTGATGTTCAGCTTTCATTTGTGTGCAACAGCGTGGTGTAATGTGTTGGGAATTTTGTTTATCATTTAGCTGTTTAGTCTTAAATCTATTTGTAATTCTTTAGTAATATTAAAAAATAGAAATATTTGGACTGGTTGGCAAGGGTATTTTTGTAAAAAATGACTCATTTCCTGATGAGGGGTTATTTTTCTTAAATATTGAAAATTACTATCAGAACTAAAATTTAAAATCAAATTATTTTTTCTAGTTTCTTATATTTCAATAAATTTAGTGTCACGTAATGAAGCCGCCTGCTGCCTGCTATTATGTTTATTTTTTGGGAAATTATTTATCTAGTACCTAAAAACTATATTTTATTAAGATATGCATATAATTATAATTATTTAAAATTTTGAGAAATATCTATCATAATGACTATTATACCCATACACATTAATAAAAATTCATTACCTCATCATTTACAAATATTTTTTAAAAAAAAACAGTACGTCACGATTTATATCGTGATTACATCTTGCTATATATATATATATATATATATATATTGTATATATCACAATATATATAATGTAAATGTTCCCAATAATATCACAATATAACTGGGACTAGTTCGTTAACTTCTTGCAGGTGGACAACTTTCGACGATGAACCATGAACAGCCCGAGCTGCATTCCGGCTAGCCATCTTAGGCTCCTGGCGGTAAGATTTCTTCATGCAAATGCGAAGCCAGGGAGCAATAGAATCGTAATGGAGATCTGCGAGTGTTTGAGGAGCTCGAGCTGTAACTGGAACACGTTGACTACAATATTTCGAAATGTGGCGATCGGCGACTCGCTCGTGGAGGGAGTGTTGCTGGAACTGAAAGAGCGCACCGATGCTAAACGAGCTCTAGGTTTCTTCCACTGGTCGGCACAGCTCAAGAAGTTCGATCATGGCGTTCGATCGTATTCTCTCATGGTTCATATGTTAATCCGATCTAATCTTCTCGCCGATGCGAAGGCACTGCTGGAAGCGATTTTGGAGAAGACGGCGAATCATCCTTCCAAATTTTTAGTCGCGGATTCCATCATGAGCAGTCACGAGAGTAGCAGCTCGTGCTCTTTGATTTTTGATCTGTTAGTTCAGGCCTACGCGAAGTCAAGAAGATGCGAGACTGCATTTGACGCATGCCGATACTTGGAAAGCCATGGATTCTCAATCTCTCTCGCGAGCTTCAACAGTTTGATTCATGTTGTTCAAAAATGCAATAACACGGCACTGCTGTGGAAGATCTACGAGCACATGGTCCGCATGAGAGTGCATCCAAACCAGGCCACGATCAGGACCATGGCGGATGCTCTGTGCAGAGAAGGGAAGGTGAAGATATTCGTGAGCTTGTTGGATAAGATTGACAACAAGAGGAGATTCCCTGCCTCGGTGATTGTTAACACTTGTTTGGCGTGGACTGTCTTGGAGCAGGGGAGGATTCGAGACGGCACTTCATTGCTGGAAACCATGCTTCGAAAGCATATGGTCGTGGATAATATCGCCTACTCTCTGCTTATCCGTGCAGATGCTAAGATAGGAAACCTGGATTCTGCACTCAAGTTGTTCGATGAAATGCATAGGAGATGTTTCCCTGGAAATTCTCTTGTTTACACCTCGTTGATTGGCGCTTACTGCAGGGAAGGGAGAACTGAACTTGCAGAGGAGATGGTGCGTGAAATGGAGAGCTTGGGCCTGGAAGCGTATGGTGAAACATTCGACTCTCTCATCACTGCTTTTGCTAAATCAGGGAGACTCAACGAAAGCTCGAATTATCTCGATAAAATGGTGGAGAGAGGGCTTCTTCCCTGCGTTCAAGCTTTCAATGACATGGTGGCGAACATGGCAGGAGCTCGGGATGCGAAGCGAGCGAGCACGACATTGTCACTTTTAATTGACAGGGGTTTTGCACCCGACGATACTACGTACGCGTACTTGATAGCCCTGGCCTGTCGTGGGAAGGAGGAGGAGACGGAGGAGGTCCTGAAATTATACTTCGAAATGCAGCACCGATCACAATCTCCTGGACCATCAGTCATGGCTTCCGTGATTACGTGTCTCTGCAACTCTCGCAAGGTTGAAGAAGCAGAGAATTTTTTTTTACAGATTAGGAAACACAGTCCCTTGGATCCAAAACAGGACGTTTACGAGGCATTGATCAGGGCTCACTTACGCAACTCTGATAAAGTAAGTTCTCTTCGAATTTACGATGAAATGGTTTCTTTCGGACTCGAGCCTTGCCCAGAATTGGTGAACGCCATGCTTCTGTCCGGACTCTTGACTCCTGAGTCTTGATGTGACGTGTCTGGGCCATCCGAGGGTAGGTATTTGTGTGTTGGATATTGGGTCTAGCCGGGCCCATTTTCATGGGCCGGCCTGAATACTAGTGGGCTGATTGAACCAGGCCTGGAATTTTTATAAAAAGGTCTCCATTATTGCCTAAAAATAATATTCAACTAAATTCCTAAAAATAATATTCAACTATATTTGATTAATTTTAAAAAATTACTCAATTTTTTTATTTTCAAAATTAACCTCTCTAAGTTGTTTTCATCTTTTGTGTTTTGATATAATAATTACAAAGTATTTGAAAAAAAAAAGAAATTTTTAAAAATTTAAAAATATAATATATATAATTCATAAATAATTAAGTTTTGGTATACTGAAATTGTTTTTAAAATTGTTTTTGAATTTACTAATTATTATCTCGAATTCTATAAACACATTTTCTCAAAAAATTGTTTTTAAAATTATAAATAACACCCACGCCGCAATTTATTATCTCTAATTCTGAAAACACAAGTCAAATCTTAGTTTTTTATATTATTTTATATACGTATATACATACATATTTATACATATACCTACATACATGTGTGTGTGTGGGTACATATATAAACACACACACACACACACACATACACACACACACGTAAACACAGACACACACCCACACACACCCACACACCCACACACACCCCACACACCCACACACCCACACACACACCCACACACCCACACACACACCCACACACCCACACACCCACACACACCCACACACCCACACACATGTATATACACCTTAATTCTGGCAAAACACGATATAACAGCGAATCCAGATCCATGACCGGCCTCTCGATGAATGAGTACGAGCGGATTTGAAACTTGATTTTCCTGTGTATTCTATTTCTAAAGAAACTCGTTGGGGATAGGCAATGTGCTTCTGCTAACACACGCAAGGTTTGGATAGCGAAATTCGCAGAGAGAAGAAATGAAGTGAGAGGGAAATCGCTGCTGCGTATTCGAGCATCAGTCATCTCATCTGGTACGTGCGCGGGTGTTGTTCTTCCATCACGTCCCGATTAGGGTTTCCACTTTACTTATCCATCGATCTTTATCTGCAATTTCCCGAATTAGGTCAGTCCTAGATGAAATTGGAAGAGAAAATCGCTGCAATTACTTTTTACGAGAGAAAAAAAAGAAGATGTGATATAGCTGTTTAGAATTTAGTTGCAGAGATCATACGCCCGTAGCCGGCACCTAATATTTGATCTCTCGCCGAGAATCAATTCGCTCGGGTTCCGGCCACGGGCGGAACTAGGGATTCACGATCTCAGCGCAGGATCAGACATTAGGTGCCCACTGTTTTCATCAGTGGCATGCTGATTTGAGCGCGCTCGCCAGGCACCTAGCCCGGACCCGCCTGGGCTCCATTTTTATTGCTCCATGCATGTTTCTTCTAGCTGCGTCTGAAAGTACGAGCTTGATGATGATGTTCCATATCAAATTATGAATGTGTCTATGAGTTTCGAGAATTGCAGGATGGTTTTCCACCAACGCAGATAAGATTTTGTTTTATTGAGGATTCGGATTCTAAAAGAAGATGCCGAAGCCATGGAATTATTGCTTTATTTCAAGACATAACTGTGCCAATTTGTGCATATATACAGGAAACGGTATAAAATCGCCTGAGCTCAGGCCAGAGCCTTGCAGGGGGCTGTGCTGACACCTTACACGCCTCTGAAAAATGGATCCTGGTCGCTATGGTCTCCACAGAGGATGGGACAATAACAGCGTAATTGTGGTTTCCTCCTTAATAGTCGCATATATGGGGTGATACTGATAATTCAAGCAATTTTTTGGTCTCTTGTGATTGTGCATTTCTTTTGGCCATCATGCCCATAAAGATCACCAAGAGAAATCTGTTTGGGAAGCAAAGGATTATGGACTGGTTTTGCCTAACCTCCTCCTATCATGACTGATATTTGTGGCTGACACAGCTTATTGTCTTGACTTCACAGGCTTTGGACGGCTACAATCGAGCCCACGAGCCAAACTCCCGGTGAGCTTCTATTCGAATTTTCATGCTGCTCTGCTCTCCGCGTTCCCGTTTTATCTTTTCCATTCACATTCACTTTTTATCTTCCGCCCCTCGTCTGCGTTCATGTTGCTCTGCTAGGATTGGCGGCCCGTACGATGATAGGAGGTATGTTGATGGAAGATACTCGAGGAATGCTGATTACCCGAGAAGTGCCTTCCATCGGGGGATTCTTGAGAGAGAAAACTTCCCCGTTTCCAATGTCGCCCCCGCGTGGCCCCGGTCGAGAAGGAGGAATTATGAAGAAGAGTGTGTTTTTGACAGGGATTTGAGGAGACACGAGAAACAATACGTGGACCTGTACCATGATGCCGACGTGTTCCGTGATGTAGAAATCGATTCGTTTCGCGAGGCTGACAATTTCCGTGATGGGTGCCGCAGCGCTGATGGCTACCATGACCGGCACAGTGGGCGCGACCGCGGCGAGCACCCGTATGATCATCGTTACTACCGAGCTCGGGGCCAGCAAGATCGGGAGGACAGCTGCGAGAGAGATTATGAATATGGTCGGCATAGTTACGATTCTGATTACGACCGGGGGAGCAGCTGTAGGAGAGATGGTGGCTGGAGGAGGCGTGGGGTTTTTGACCGGGATGATGATGAGAGGGCCCTGAGCTGGGACCGAGAACAGAGCCCGCACAAACGGTACGAGCGATCATGGTCTCGTGGACGTGGCGATCGTGCCAGATCGGGCTCCCCTTCTTGCAGAAGCAGGAGTCGAAGCCAAAGTGAGAGCCAACCGGCACGTAGTTATGATGATGGTCCATATGAGCTGCAGGACCGCGATGGCAAGCATCGGCGCAGTATTGCTATGGTAGGCTCTGAAGGTGTTTTTTTTTTTTTTTTTTTGTTTTATTCTAATCGCTGTTATTTGTTGTGACTTCCGATTGGTTACTTTTTTACTGCAGGCTCCAACTGCTACTGTTCTTGTCAAGGGTCTTTCTCAGGATACATGTGAAGAAGATCTATATCAGATACTTGTACTGCTCCTCACCTTTTTTTTTACGTGCTATGCTCTCCATCTTTCTTTTTATTGTGTTATCAAAGTGGCTGATTATTTCTTTGTTTTCTTCAGGCCGAATGGGGTCCTCTTCGGCACGTCCGTGTCATCAAAGATCGCATCTCTGGCACTTCTCGTGGATTTGCCTTTGTTGATTTTCCTTCCGTGGTGTGTACCTTTGCCATTTGAATGTGTGTGTGTGTGTGTGTGTGTGAATATGTGTTAGTTTTTATTCAGCGCCACTTATTTTTGATCCAAATAGGGTGCGGCATGTGCAATGATGGACAAGGTTGGGGATGATGGTATTGTTATCGATGGGAGGGTGCTTTATTTTCAGTATAGGTATTTATTCTCTTACGGTAAAAATTATTACAATTTTATAATTCTGATAGTATTTACGTTGCTATGGATGTGGGGTTTTCTTTTTTTACAACACTATTAGTTGAGCATGATAAAAGGTTTTTTGTAGTATGTGGACTCGGTGATGTTAGAGTATATTGACGCTTAAACATTGTGAGCATGATCTCTTCTTCAATGATCTTGTGTTGTTAGCAAATAGAATGTATAGAATATTTATGTATTTTTTTATGTATGTGTGTGTTTGTGGGTTACTCTATGTGTATTTATTATTATCATTATTAATTTATGTTTTATCTCAATTACTAATAGTTGGTTGTATAAATTATATTTTTTTTAATTATCTTTTTTAAAGATAATCTCCACTCTTATATTTAGTCTTTTTTTTCATTTTGCTTGCATGACTTACACTTACTGTTTGATATAATTATCTTAGATGGGTACATATGTATATATGAAAAAAAGATGGGGTATTTATATTTGTAATGAAAAAATTATTTTTATATAATTTTTTGGTGTGTATTTTAATTTTTTTCATGTTTTATATCTATACAATTTAAATAGAACGGATACGTCATACTATGGTCGTGTACCCGTGTTTGACACGTGAACATGTGTATATGGTACGGACACCCAATGGATGCGTGTCTAATACGTCTCATGGCATATCATTGACTAATGTGTATCTAATATGCGACATGACATATTTGACAGACGCGTCGGATATGTATCCGGTGTGTAATAAAACATACGAACGCATCGAGTGGCCAACAAAGTTTTAAAAGGCGAAAGCGTTAGGCGAGACATTTTTGTGTTCGTGAAGCGAGGCGTGAGCCTCGAGGCCTTGAGGCGTAAGCTTTTTGAGCCTTACATTATATAATTAATTTATATTTTAAAATATAAAAAATAAAATAAAATAAAATAGAATAAATAAACACATGAAAATAATTCATTAGAATTAATAAAAAAAAACATTCTAGTTCATTACTTTCACAAAAAAACATAACAAAGTCATAAAATAGAAAATAGATTCAACTATACTAATAGTTTCAAACTTTAACAAAAAGTCATAGCCAAGTCATGAAATAAGAACTAGAGTAAATTGTTTCAATTTAAAATCTTCTCTCCAAGGTCATCATCATCCTCATCTAATATATCGAAAGTAGGAAAATGTCTACTATCATGTTGAAATTCTAATGAATAAAGAAAACCATTAGTTACAATATCTTTAAATAAAGAAAAGAAAACCATTATTATAGTTGTTGTCATCTTTAAATAAAGTCTTCATCGTGGGTGGGTCTCAATTCAAAAGTGAAAGAAAACTATCCATTATTTTAATTATGTTTTAAAAATTAAAATTAAAACAACCTATAGAAGTGAAGAACACCTCAAATGCCAATAAAGTCTTCACGGTGGTTGAGTCTACATAGTGGGCTCAATTCATAGTGGGTGTGTCTCAATTCAAAAGTCACTATCCATTATTTTAATTATGTTTTAAAAATTAAAATTAAAACAACCTATAAAAATGAAGAATACCTCAAATGACAATATGTTCGTTCATTAAAGTGTTCTTCCCACCCAAGGCTCTAAAACCTACCCCCTTCCATATATCTCCCTTTGCCGTGAAAGCCATGCTTAGAGCTCTAAGTTCACGACGCCACTGCAGGTATGATCAGTTAGGCAAGGAGTAGCAGCCGTCGCCGCCTCTTCTCGCTGGCGGAGACGATCATCATCAGCCGCAGCTAAAGAGGGAGTCAAGTCTGCCAAAGTGTTCAATCGGTTGTTGTTTTAGGTTTTTTTTTTCCTTTTCTAAAGGACACGTAAGCTCCCAAAACGCGTACGCATTCATCTTCAAGGCGTGAAAGGCGCGATCAAAGCGCGCCTCAAACACGCTTCATTGACGAAGGCGTACGCCTTTTATGAGGATCGCTTTTTTTCATACGTCTCAATGCGTTTTCTTCACGCCTCGCCCTGAGGCGTGCTTCAAGGCGCGCCTGGAAAACGCCTTTGAAAACTCTGTATTAGCCTAATAGAAACATAAGATATATGTGAAGTTTTACTCTTGCTCACATTGTACTTTTATTTTTATACTCCCTTACACGTCTATAAAATCAGTATCTGAATAATTTTCATCCCAAATTAAAATATATTATATTTTATTTGATTATATATTTTATAAATTTATTGCTTTAAAATTGATTATTACAAATCACTTTATTTTGTCATCAATGTTCTCTGCGTACAATAGTCTTGTGAAATTATTGATGCCCACGTTTGAACTTATTGTGGCACGCAGAGTAATTAGAAATGGATGCCAACAAACTGAACCTGATGAACAATGTGAGCACCAAGTGGACAAATCCGATACGGGCAAACTACAAGTCGAACTTCTTCCGGTCCTCTTCCGGCCATATCAGAAACAATTTTCCTTACATCTCGAGGCTACAAATACGAAAAATCATAATTGGTCAGTCATTACCTGATTCTGTGGCGCGCGTACTGGTTATGTCAAACGCGTACGCATCCATCTTCAAGGCGTGAAAGGCGCGATCAAAGCGCGCCTCAAACACGCTTCATTGACGAAGGCGTACGCCTTTTATGAGGATCGCTTTTTTTCATACGCCTCAACGCGTTTTCTTCATGCCTTGCCCTGAGGCGTGCTTCAAGGCGTGCCTGGAAAATGCCTATGAAAACTCTGGTGGCCAACGATGTAGAAGTAATAGTCAGGGGTTATCTTTGGGATTTTGAAGCAGTATGGGGGGGGGGGGGATTTTGAAAAAGTAACATAGGAGGGGGAGATTTTGAAAAGTAACATATGGGGTGGGGGTGGTTCAAAGCAGTAAATGGAGGGGGAGTGTCGAAGTAATAAATGGGAGGGGTGTCGAAGATAATATTAAATTAAAAATTAAAATTAATATACAATAGTAATAAATAAAAAAATTATATGAAATTATGAAATTGGAGCAGTGGGCTAGGGGTTTAAATACATAATTTTTAATTTTTAAATATGTAATATGTATGTATAATTATTTTTAAAAGATAATATTTATATTTTTTTATTTTATTATGTCGTGTCCTATTCATTCGTATATTAATTTTTTGAAATTTACCATCTCGTATTTTATCGTGTCGTTTTACCTTGTTCTTATCTCTGTCTATGCCTCTTACCTATACATAATTAAATTAGAGAGAGAGAGAGAGAGATGTGTGGTTTGAACTTGCAAAGAGGATTTCATATGTGGTAATTAATTAATGTTTAGTTTGTTAAAAACTAGTGGAGTATTAAAAAGAAAATGTGTAGTATTAAAATATTGATGATGATTAATGAAAATAAAAAATATGCATGAGTTGAATTTGCATTTGAATTAATGTGATGATTTTATTGTTTATATAATTAAAATTTTTGTCTAATTGATCATATTAATAGGGGTGTCAAACGGGTCGTACTGTGCTAGCATGCTCATTTTTTCTTCTCCCAGTCGGGCCACCATGCCTTGATTAGCACGACACGGTGGGCATGGTTATGCCAACCATGCAGTGCATAAAAAAAGTGGCCATGTGTACCAATTAATATCGACCATGTGGCCATATTTTTTAAAAAAAAAAAGACCTCCCTGTCATGTAATGGTCAAATTAAAAAAAAAAAGTTCAACAGCCTAAATTACCTTTCGATGGGGATTTCATTGGGTGGTTACCCGGGCTGGTTTACTATGTCGTCGAGCCAGACAATGCTCATGCTTGATATGGCATGAGGCATGATTCGTGCCAATTAGAGGTGTAAAATGGGTCGTGCAGCTTGGGCCAGGCCCAAGGTATGGTGGAGTCGGGCTATTCTTGGTGTGGTATGGTCTAGACCTTTGCCCTTGCTTGTGCCTGTGCCTTACATAGGTCTACCGAGCCATGTGTTGGGCCATGCATGACTTGGTATGAGGGCTCGTGGGCACCCTATTTTGGTACGACCCGAATCATTCCTTGACCCTGCCCCACCCTGATGCCAAATGCATGACCTCGAACTTGACGGATCTAAAATTTTGTCGGTCCCATAACCAAGACAACTTGACTCTTGGTCTTTTTTTTCTAGCCCTCCTACTTGAGCCTGATGCCAAAGCATCTTGAATCAATGATTGTTTGGGTTGATTCGACGGTCGAATGACCCAACAGTCTAATAATAAGGTGTAAGCCCTCACTTTAGAAATCATACATAACTTACTAAAATATATTTGCACCCCTCGTAGAGAATAAGAGTTCACTAATCTCTATTTGTCTATGAATCTCAAAAAAAAAAATTCAATTGAATGTGAGATATCGTTGGAATTATAATTATTTAATATTGGAATTATGTATTGGATACAATTACAAGATATCTTACTATGTTAATAATAAGAGTAAATAACATATTATTGTTGATACTGGCAATGCTAAAAGAATTTTATTAATAAAATTATTAAAGATTTTTTATTATATGATGAATTTATTTTCATTAATTTATACTCATACGATTTGCATTGCACTCACTTACACATGTAATATTAGTAATATGTTTGTTAAGTATTGAGATGATCCGATACTTAGCGATATGGTTGTAGAGATAAAAATCAAGTACTTAAAGTATTGGTTCATTATTTTATTTATTTATTATCTGGCTGCTTGTATAGACTCTAGGGTTAATGTGAAAAGGATAAAGAATATTTTGACTTATATTTTCTCGTGTTTGAATCAGGAAGATTAACTTGAAGGGTTCATTTATGAGATATTGACTGAGCTCTATTTATACTATAATACTAGGTATAGTGGTGATAGTAGTGAGGCTCCAAGTATGAACAATAATATCATATTCGTAGAAAATAACTTTTTTATTCAAATAGCCATGTGAAAACAATGAGTTGGATTGTCTAATAGGAGCAAGTTATCTTGGTATTTAGATATCGATTATTGTTTAATCTTATCATATCTTTAATATAATAAAAAAATTTAATATTTTACAGTGGTAGAAATTATATGAGTTCATCTATCCCATATGATTTAAGATGACATGAAATTTACTAAATTTTTTGATGTCAAGCGTAGTATTGAAGTCTGTATTTTATCTTACAATGAGTGTTATTTCGGATAGGAGATTCAGATTATGATCAGATATTATTGAAGCATTAGTATGTATGGAAGATTGAGAGAATTTGAGTTTGTTCATTAATAATCTTATTGAGACTATAGCAAAATCGAAGGAGTTGATTGCTGATGATAATCCGTGTAATATTAATAATGTTTAATGACTGATAATAATTAACGGATTAATACACTGATACTTATCTTATATTATCATTGATAATATGTTACAATATTGTATATTGATGATATTTTTCATTTTCATTAATTTTTTTTGGATTTATATTATTTTTGTTTATTTTTTTTTGTTATATTATTTTGAGGTTTGATTCTTGAATATTAATTTATATTTTATGTGATTTGTATTGTATTGGTTTATTATTATTATTTATATTCTTGAATATTTTTCATTTATATTCTTGTTTTTAAATTAAAAATTTAAAATTTATTATTATTTATTTATTTTAATTTACTAATTAAATTTAAACAATTCAAGTATTAAATAATTATATTTTAAATTTTGTAATAATTTTAATATTCTGAAATAAATTTTTTCATAATGGCCCAGACTAAACCTTAATCTGGTTCAAAATGGCCAATCCCAGCCTGAATGGGCTAGTACCGGCCTGTATAGGCACAATCCTGCACTTCATCACAACCGTGCCTATGGGCTGTGTCGGGCCGGCTGTGATGAAGCCGTGCTGGGCTGACCTGGCCATTTTAACACCTCCAGTGCCATAGGGCATACCGATCCCACTCGAGGCACGGTTCCAGACCGTGCCGTGCTAGGCCAGGCACTGCTGAACTTGGCTGGGCCTGGGCTGCCCGGCTTGTTTGACACCTATAATTATAATGTGTTTGGCGTTGAGGCTGATCATTTGATGTTTCTTTGGTTTTGTATATAGTAATCGCTATTTGTGGGATTTGTTGCTTTAGCAAGCCAGCAGGGTGCTCAGGAGGATCTTTCGGCCAAGAAAACTCAATAAAATCGGGACATTACTGCCACAAAGCATTGCGGTGGCGTCTGATTGGATGTGCGTGATTTGTGGCTGCGTTAATTTTGCACGGAGGACTTCTTGTTTCCAGGTTTGTTACGGCGTGGTCGTTATCTCTGCTACTCTCTGAGGTAGTAATTTATGGTTCCTTTTCATGTCTTCTGCGTGCACTTTGCAGTGCAATGAAGCGCGGTCTGATGATGCGCCACTGGGAGACATGGCTTTGCCTAGCTCGACACCTTCACTGAAGAAGGCGTTCGACTCTGGTAGCTTTGCCCGCCCCTCCCCCCGTCCTACTTTTTCACTCTCGCACTTGTCGGCTCCTGCAGCAGCAATCCGACGGTGTTTGTTCATGCAGGGCCCACTCACGTGCTGGTTGTTCGTGGATTGGATGAAAATGCTGATGAAGAGATGCTCCGTTATGAATTTTCCAAACACGCTCCTATCAAGGCAGCCGCTCTCACTCTTATCTATATTGATACGTCATCTCTTCTCTCTCTCTCTCTCTCTCTCTCTTTTTTCTTTTTCTTTGCCATTTGGTGAGAGTTTCTATGTGCAGGATCTTCGACTCGTCAGGGACAAGTTTACTCATGTCTCGCGAGGATTTGCCTTCGTTCACTTCCATTCCGTATGCCCCTTTCTAAGAGCAATATTTAGTGGATTAGTTTTTTAAAATTATTGCACATCAGATTTTTTTTTGAGCAATTATAGTAGTTGGGCAATTGTGCTTCCACAATTGTGATTTTAAGATACAGAAGAAGAAAGAACAACAAAAACAACAGACGATTTATATAGAGGTGTCAAATGCGATGTGCCGGGCTGGCTCGATCCATTTTTTGCCGGCCCAATCGTGCTCTTGTGCCATCTTAGGCACGGCATGGTTACTGTACCGTGCTTGCCTGGCCCGGCACATTTCTGTGGAGGTCAGTTTGGCACGGGCCTGCGGCACGAATCTGCCGAAAACAGAAAACTCTAATTTTAAAAAAAATTTAAGTTTTTTGGCTCGTGCCGAGGTACCGTGCCAATGGGCCATGCATGGCACGAGGCCCGGTTGGCCTCGGAACGGCACGGCACGATTGGTGCCGTGGTGGGGCACGAGCCTGAGCATGGGAAATTCCCGTTCCGGGCCTCACCTGCCCGGTTGATATCCAATCTAAAATCACAATTCAACCACGGCATGATCAAAAACAAAATAGAAAACCAGAAATAACGTGTTTCACTTGTCACTCAGTATGACTAGCTACATCCACCAGAAAATGCTTATGCGTTACAGATTAAATCAAATCAAAATTATTACAGTATGCACAGTGCAGAAACAGTAGCAATAAATCACGCAGAGAGGGAGAGAGAGAGAGAAGATGAACAGAGTTACATTCTCGAAAAAAGTAACTTGAAAAATAAAATATAAAATATTTATATTAAAACATTCTCGGTTCAATTAGCCGGAGCAGGTCAGATCATCGGATGGGTCAGGCAATGTTCCAAAAATTTTACTTCGTTGACCGGACAGCGGGACCTCTGTTATTGTGCCAACCATAAATATGGGCATCCGTTGATCTCCATTTGTCGTGTGGAGTGTTTTCCCTTCCTTTGAGTTAGTTTTTGGAGATGAATTCTCCGCAAACTTGATTCTTTGCACAGTATCAGGGGTAGTATGGGCCAACCACAAATATTCACTTCTATAAAAATTGCATGTTCTAGATATTAAACCGCGAGGATGAGGAGGGTGTGTTCAAATACATCACATCGAAAAATTGTAATTAATTGTTGTGGTGTTTATATACGATAAGAGTCTTCTTTCTTATAGCTAATTTTTTAGAATGAGTTTGATCGGCGCTCTATCTATAGCATGGTGCCAGGGGTAGTACGGACTTTTCACAAATTCCAGATGTCTAGCCGTGGGTGTAATTCCCAAAATGAAAATTTTTTAGTGATTGTGGTTTTTGCGTATGGCTGGCATGACTCTTCTATTGTAGATTGATGATGCTACGAAAGCTCTAGATGCTTCCAATGGGACGGCTCTTGAAAAGAATGGGCAGACGTTGAGGGTAGCATATGCAAAGAGCATTCTAGGCCCAGGTTCCGGTTCTTCAGGCCCATCCCAATCAAGCAGCATAGCAGCTGCTGCAATTGAAGCAGCTGCTTTCTCCCAACAGGTTCGCTCGCCTCTTCTGCACGTGTGAATCATATTTTTAGTTAAATATTATTCTTAAGTAATGAAATTAGTAAAAGTTTAGCTTCATAACTAGCTAGGCGTGCGCAATGCTAAATTAATGGCCAGGTCTTTTAATTTAGTTAATTGAAGATAAAATTATAATTCACAATAAATGTCAAAATAAAAAATATAAATAATAATTATATGAGTCATATGTTATTAAATAAATTCTAGTTATATTAAAATACAAATATTATAAAGTAATTATTAAGTTGATCATATTTTATTTTTTTTTGGTATATCATATTCATTGGTTGATTATTGCAGGAATATATTTGTTAACATGATTTTTTTTTTTTTTTGCAAATTTGTGAAGATATATTAAAAATAAGATATGAGATACTTAGGTGATGCTCGTAAAATAATACAAAATTTTAATCACAAAATATTTAAATTAAAAATTTAAAAATTGTAATAAAAAATTTTAATTACAAATATTAAAATTAAAAAGTGAACATATTTAAATTATAAAATATAAACATAAATCTAGATAAAAAATATTGATATATATATATATATATATATATATATTAAAATTAAAATATAAAAGGCTTATAATTTATTATGATATATTTATGAGAAATTAATATCAAGATATTCTTATTTTCAACCCCAAGATTAAGTATATTATTATAAATTTAGATAATAATAAAAACATTTATATTTGTAAAAAATGTGTAATAAAATGTCTAGTTGATCATGATTATATCAAGATATTATACGGATGATGATATTTTATAATGTGTGTGTGATTTTTAAAGTAGGATTTTGTAGAAATATTAGAAAATTTGATGCAAATCTTGACTTTTTGATTTTCTGATCTGTAGTATGATGGTGCTGGATGGGCGCCCAAGGAATATAACCCAGATGAGAAACCTGCTGCTGGCGGGGAACCAGGTGGCGGTGTGTTGCAGTCTGGCTTTGTTTGGGACGAAGCTTCTGGTTACTACTATGATGCTGCTTCTGGGTTTTACTACGACGGCAACACAGGTCGCCATTTTTTGTTCCTTCATGGTTCTTCCTTCTCTGCGTTCATGTCGGTCTAATTTCAGCACGTGGTATTCAGGCCTTTACTACGACGGTAACAGTGGGATTTGGTACACTTTTGACTACCAGACGCAGCAGTACGTCCCTTGCACGGGCCAAAACGATAACTCCGCACCTGCAAAACAGGCGGAGAGCTCCAAGCCGCTGGATTCTTCTGATAGTAGAAAAGTGGTGATTTCTGCACCCGCCACCACCACACTGCAGCAGAGAAGGTGCCGTCACTGCATGATGCGGTCCAGGCAGCGGCAGTTGCAGCACTGGCGGCGGAGAGGAAGGAGAAGGAGAAGAGCAGAGAGATAAAATTTGCTTCCAAGAATAGTATCTTGGCTAATAAAAAGAAAATGAACAACGTTTTGGCCAAGTGGAAGCAGAGGAGTCACGAAGGGCAGGCGACGCGGGTCGCCCTCGGCGATAATCATCACCCTCCGGCCACATCGTCGGACGAAAGGTCCTTTTCTGCCCCACAGGGACAAGCTGCACCCAAGGGCAAGGTGAAATCAGAAACGGTGATTCCGAAGGAGAAACCGATTTCTGCCATTGCTGCTCGTTCAGAATCCCCCATCAAGCCCCGGCCGGTGAGCGACAGCTCCGGCCGAACTCTGATGGGAGTCATCAGGGGGTCTAGCAGGCTGATTGCGAAGTCCGATATTTCAGTGCCTGCTTGTTCTGCCAACGGGACGGCTAATTGCTCCCCCGCAATTAAGACCCCATTCAGGACCGATGCGTCGGCGCTTGGTTCCTACTCTCCCGCACTCCCGGCGGGTAGCAAAAGGAGATTCTCGGAAACCCCCGCCCCGCCTACTGCCCCGTTTCCTCCGAAGGAGAAAGAACAATCGCAGGCTACTTATAGAGATCGTGCGGCCGAACGCAGGAGCTTGTATGGCTCGACGCATTCCGCGGAAGACGACGGCGCGCAGGAAGTCGGATTCCCAAGTTCGAGTAAGAAACAATTATTCTCCTATGCTTGCGATGCCATTTTAAAACATGAAATCGTTAATCTGAGAAATTCCTTTGCTGCATCCGGGTGAAAAATTCAAGATCGGGAATTGGGAGTGAAGAAGAGTTGCTCGGATTCGATGCCTTTTCCTCCTGGCGTAGGTGGCCGTGCTGCCGGAGACGCGGCGAGCAGTGCCCCGAGTTTCGAGGTGATCACTGCGGACAGGGCGATCGACGAGAGCAACGTGGGGAACCGAATGCTTCGGACCATGGGCTGGCACGAAGGCTCGGTATGAGCCTGACCATCTAGCCATCTTTTCCGCCACCTAGCCTTTTCTAATCCTGGCCTGATGATTCCTTTCTGTATTTAATGGCAGGGACTGGGGAAGAATGGAAGCGGAATGGTAGAACCAGTGCAGGCGAAAGCCGTGGAGAGCAGGGCTGGCCTGGGCAGTCAGCAGAAGCCCGACCCCGCCCTTGATGTTCATGCCGGAGGTTCCTACAAGCTGCTTATTCACAAGAAAGCAGCCGCTAGGTTTCGCGATATGTCTTGAGAAAACCCTGCTGGCCTGCTGCTTGCCGCCTTCCCTTAGGCTTTGTATCCATTTCACTGTTCTATGCTCTCGGCTAGGCTTGTTTGAGAAAGAATCTTCGTCTATTAACAGCGCACTGATTTTGAAGAATAAAGTTTTTATTTTTTCCCTATTTAATTTTTAAAAATATTAATTATTATCAAATTCATTCCCCTGGTCAGCTAACCACACGATGAAAATATTCGCTAGTATAAATACTTTACAAATTTTCAAATTCTGTTCCTCCATAAAGCAGAGAGAGGGAGCGGGCGTTCTTTATTTATCGGAGGGCTGAGGCGATCCATTTAGCCGCCAAACAGCCTGATGCTGAATACGAATACATGCAGAAATGTTGTGATTCAAGCTGCAGGTGTGTTACAGGCGATTGGCAGTTGCAGACGTGTTTTTGTTACCTGCGTAGGCTCCGATAACTGCACCTCATGCTACGGCGAACCAAATTTCCAAGTGATTTTCAACTCGCAAAAAAGATTGATAAATCTGAATCATAAATTTAACGCAATCTCAACGAATTGTGCTGTAGAGGAGTTACTTGCCTCGTAGACGACTGTGCTCTGATTCTGATCTGTGGAACTGGTGATTGAGCTTCAGTCGACACCGGTATGTTTTTCACCTGCGATAATCGCGACGGAGATTCAGCTTGCGCCTTGCGAATTTGATATCAAGAAAGGATTCGCATAAAAACGTACTAATCTCTTGAATTGGAGGTTGTAGAGCAGTTGAATGTATCGCTGCTTCGCTGATTTCTGCTCCTTCGTCATCTGCCTCCAGAAAGTGTATGCGCATCCCATGCTTAGCACCTTGCTTGCGTAAATTTTCCATGTGTAGCTGCATCGCCAGCTCGATTTAGTTTCGGACCGAAGCAGCAGACACTGCTAGACCTAGAAGGTGAGCCTGTGAATTTTACGCTTGTAATTTAGTACGAACCATTCGTTAATGCGTTTCAGTCCCTCCTCCGATATGCGGCGCCAATATTGATCGTCGATCTTGCATTTCTCGAAGAAATCTGCGATCTTACTGCTGGATTCGTCGCCGTTATGCGGATCGATGTGGAAGCCGGAGATTCCGTCCACGATTATGTCTGCCGGCCCTCCCTGATTCGTTGCAAACGTAGGCAATCCGCTGCTCATCGCTTCGATTACCGTGAGTCCGAACGCTTCGTACAGCGCCGGCTGGACGAAAGCTCCTCCGGACTCCGCGATGTGCCGGTAGAGTTCTGCGTTGCGATGTCGATCGGTCTGTGCTGCTATCCATCTGATCTGCCCCTTGAGTTCGTATTTCTTTATTAGCGCGTGCATCTTCACTATCTCGGCCATTTCTTCTCTGTCTTTAGATCTCTTAAGATCGATGAATCCTCCGACGATGACGAGGTTGGCCAGCTCTCTTAGCCGATTGTTCCTCCCGTACCAGTTGGTTAGCCCGGTGAGGTTCTTCACCTTATCGAGCCTAGCCATTGAAATATTATAGGCTTCTTATTCTCCGCCAAATATCCTCTGTTTTTTTAAAGAGAAACGAATTTCAGCATAAGGCTGCAAGCCGTGCCTACTGCAAGATGATAAACTACTCCTCGAGCCCTACTTACAGGTGTTCATCATTGTCATTTATTTTGTACAGGAGCTCTTCGATGCCATCTTTATGCTCAGCAAATCGTCTCTTCTTCTCGGTGAAGGGGAAATACACAGCTTGATCTGCGCCAGGGGCAGCAATGTTGAATTTCGGATCGAAGACGCTGATGCCAGATGTCACCCTGCATAGCCCTGGTAAGGTGAACGATGTGTGGCTTTCATATTGCCCTGCTCTTTCCTTGCTGAAAAACAAAATATAAACTCCTCAAAAACTCAAATCATAGTTCCATACCACCACGAATATTGATATGATCTAGACTTGACCTTCCCGCGATTTCTTGATACGTGCTTGCGATGATGAAATCTGCCGCATTCATCGCAATTGTATCTGCGATGAATTGGCACGAGAAGTGGTACTTTGGCTCCATTTCTTTCCACTTGACATCCGAATCCTCATACTTTGTTTTTTCCAGAGCATGTGCGATGCTCGCCTAATTGTTCAAGAAACCAGATTTAGTTCGTACTGACAGAGATGGCATAATAGGAGCCATCAAACTTCCCAACGTATAAAGCTCACCTGTGTTACCCCCAACTTGGTAGCCATCAGAGTTGCTACTAAATTACCATCTGTGTAGTTTCCAATTATGAGATCTGGCTTCCCGCCCATGAGATCTAGGATCTTAGCAGTCACATCCTGTGGAGCAACAAATAAACCAGAGTATTGAATGGAGCTAGCCTGTGCTCAGCCCCGGCTAGCCCGGGCTGACCCAGGCTGACCCAGTACAGACTCAGACTGCCCAGTGATGAATCATGGTGTGACCTGTTACTCAAATAAACCTATTTAGCATTTCATTTCTTGCCTGAGCGAATCTCTCTAGGTATGGATAGATGTCGAAACGAGACACCCACTGCTTAATCATGGTGTTTTCTACCATAAATGGAACCCGGAGGATCTTCGAGTGCATGGCTCCATTAATGGCTTCCAGCTCCTGGTCGCACTTGGTACTTCTGGCCTCAGGAATGAGTCGCGTAACCTGTTATTCGTGGTCACGAGATCATGGCTAGAATTGGCTCCAATTCTATGCGCGCTACTTTTGCAGCATGTGAGCCTCTTACCACAATAATTTGAGGCCTCGCCCTAAGCCCCTGTTGCTTTATCCTCGTTAACAATTCCTCTTCTAATGCTCTCACTTGGTCTAGAATGTAGACGACCTGTTTGGGGCGGTAGCAGTGCAAGTGTACATGACTAAACTAGGACAAGAATATTGAATATCACAAATATAATTTAATGGATATCTTCCCATAAAATATCATAAAAATTTAATTATTGAAATTATGATAAAAAAGTCTAATTTATGATAAAATTTTATAGTAGGCAATATTATCATAAAAAGTAAATGAACCATAATATCTCGAAGTCATGATACAAAAATTATTGTATATCTTATTATGATATAAAATTAAATTATATCATGTTGATAAATAATAAATATACTCTTATACTATGATTTACTCATTATAAATGCGTAAAAATTTTTATTTAAATATAAATATTTGTGTTATTTAGATCTATTGAATATAAATCTAATATTATATTTAATTATGTTTTAATATATAAACAATATTAAAAATTAGCATTATTTATTCGTAGTATGTGTGTATATAATAAATAATTTATTAAAAATAAAATTATAATTTTAAAATATTTATACATAAACAATATTAAAATTTGAGATTATTTATTTATTGTATGTATGTATGTAAATAGTAAATAATGTATTTAAATATATATCTCTATATGATTGATTATTGAAAGTTATTGAAATTAAATTGTTATGTTATTTTACTTTATTTGAATCTATTAAATATAAAAATAAAAGTAAATTTAATTATATTATAATATAATTAATATTGAATTAGTTTGATTCAAATATAAATTATCATAAGGTCAAAAAAAATCTAAATATATTTATTAATATCATTAAAATATTTAGATATTTCTTTTATTAAAATTATTTATTATTTATAGATTTTTGATATATCATGGATTATTTGTGATAATTATAAATTTTATTAATTATGGAGTGATTTGTTCTTGTGGATGGAAATCATTACCTGCCCACCCGTGTCCGGTAAACCGAGGACATCCGACTGACCGAAGTAGCCGTGGGGAGAGAGAATTATGATATTAAACATGGTGGGCAGCCTGCTTAGGATTTTCTCCATGTTCAATGGATCCGGAGCCTGGAGTACTTCTGACAGGATTCTCATCGTCTCCTTCACTCTCTCCCCGCTGTCTCCCCATCCCTTCTCAAACCCCAGTTCTCTTAATCTGCAACACAGAAGAATCTTTCTGTGCTAAATGGTGCGAACTTTATAGAAATTAATATTCTTTTTCAGATTTATTTCTCGCGACGATATGTATCATCCGTGAGCAGGTCTCCTCCCTCCTCTGTCAGTTTAAGTTTTGGATCGAGACGATCCCCAACCCAAATCTAACCTAGCGAGCTTTCCCTGGCATGGGACAAACCATGAGTTGATCATGGATCTCACAGGCTAGCCTAGAGGTTTTGGACCGCACCAGGCTACCCTGGGTCAGGCTCGTGGCCTGACCCAGCCCAGCACACACAGAGCCAATTCTACGGAGCACGTGGGGAGTGATTTTATAATCCATTTTGTGCTCTCACAGAGAGTCATCTCTTTCTCTCTCACCTTGACTCAAAATATTGGTATGGGGCGTCATCGGGAAGCTTGGAGAGATAAGACTCGGCAGCGGTCAGTGCCTTCTGGAGCTTCGTAGCAGTGTTCAGCCTTTCATTGATCATGTGTTTCTGCAGGTTGCCATCCCGTTATACATAGAGTTATTTATATGAAGTTACATTTTCAAGCAATGTACTGTATGCAGCTCTAGTTTGAACTTCCATACTTCTCCTTGATGATGCAGTGACTGCAAATACTCTACGAGGGGCTGAGCATTTTCTACCCGCCCACTTAGTTTCGAAGTTATGAACTTGGAAACAAAGCTCATTCCTCTTCCTATGGAAGTCGACATTGTTAAGTGTGGCATTGAATAATCAAATGCTCCAAAATCCACTTCCAATGCTTGTTCATCCCTTGCCCTTCATAATCAATTTCAAGCTATCGACCAATTAAATCCATTTCCCACACACACACAGATGTTGAGAGAGAGAGAGAGAGAGACCATTTTTCATCATATAGTTTTTCTTTGATTTTCAGGTATTCTCTGGACTTGATGGGGTCAACAGAGAGATCAACAGAGTTGACCTTGACAAATTCCCAGAAGCCAGGATTTGGCCTCACTGCGAAGGCCACAACTGGAGGATTGACAACAGCTTCCTGCAAAAGAAAGGTCAGAGCTTGTTTTGATGCCATTTTATCAGTTAATTGCCAAAAACACACGTGAGAATAGAGGACGGAGGGTGGGGGTGGGGGGGGAGGCGGGAAAAGAGAGGACCTGGATGGAAAGCCAAATGTCGCCGAGAAAGTCCTCTGGGGCCCCGATTTGTTCCTTCTTACTGGGTATAACGCTCTCCAGTTCATCCAATATCTCTTGATGCTTCATTATCCTCCTCCCCTTTTCTGCAAACTTCAAAAAGCACTTCTTCATGTAGTACCTTTTCTTCCTCGATGCCTCTGAAATTCCTTCTGCTATTGACTCCGCCATGTCCCTCTACTTTTTCTCACGGGACATCAACGCCACGCATTTTATAGGCGGCTCTTCCTCGTTCTAGCTTGGTGCTTGCTTTTGCTTCGATCAATGTCTCCAGAAACAAGTAAGGTTCAGTGGGAGAAAGAATATTCTTTCTGTTTGGAGCTTTCTCCTTGGCCGTTAGCAAGTATCTTTTCCCTTTTCATCTCCCTCATTTTCAACATTCCAATATGCCTTTTCTATTTCTTACCCACCATTGATGCCTCAGCTTTGGCATAAAAATTATCAAATATATATTTTCTTCCTCCTTTCCCACTAGGGATAGCTAAATTATTACCCACGTGACATAAAAGTTATCTTATATCTTACCTACATGGGCTGCATTGGTATTATGAGGATAATTCATATATATATATATAATATATATATATATATATATATTATATATATATACACATATATTATACTACTTACCCACCAATTGGGTAATAAGTATCGAGTTCGAAACTAATTAGACATGTCTCTAATTTTTAAACATAAGATTATTAAAATATTAATTTCTCTGATATATCATATTCTTCTTGTGTTCACTTAGACATAAAAATTACGTCACAAGGTATCTTACTTAGAGTTGTCAACTCGGCCGTGCCGGGCCCGGCTTTTTTAAACTGTGTCGGGCCAGGCATGCTCTTGCTCAAAAAAATAATGGGCCGGGCCAAGCTGGGCCAGCCCGTTTGACACCTAATCTTAATAATAGTTCTTATGTTCTTATAAGCATAATTCATACACACACACACACACACCATATACATACATATACATATTTTATTTATATACATATAGATATACATACACATATATACATACACATATATATATATATATATATATATGTATGTATATATGTGTATGTATATCTATATGTATATAATAAAATATGTATATGTATGTATATGTGTGTGTGTGTGTGTGTGTATGAATTATGCTTATAAGAACATAAGAACTATTATTAAGATTAGGTGTCAAACGGGCTGGCCCAGCTTGGCCCGGCCCATTATTTTTTTGAGCAAGAGCATGCCTGGCCCGACACAGTTTAAAAAAGCCGGGCCCGGCACGGCCGAGTTGACAACTCTAAGTAAGATACCTTGTGACGTAATTTTTATGTCTAAGTGAACACAAGAAGAATATGATATATCAGAGAAATTAATATTTTAATAATCTTATGTTTAAAAATTAGAGACATGTCTAATTAGTTTCGAACTCGATACTTATTACCCAATTGGTGGGTAAGTAGTATAATATATGTGTAATATATATATATATATATATATTATATATATATATATATATATATATATGAATTATCCTCATAATACCAATGCAGCCCATGTAGGTAAGATATAAGATAACTTTTATGTCACGTGGGTAATAATTTAGCTATCCCTAGTGGGAAAGGAGGAAGAAAATATATATTTGATAATTTTTATGCCATAGCTGAGGCATCAATGGTGGGTAAGAAATAGAAAAGGCATATTGGAATGTTGAAAATGAGGGAGATGAAAAGGGAAAAGATACTTGCTAACGGCCAAGGAGAAAGCTCCAAACAGAAAGAATATTCTTTCTCCCACTGAACCTTACTTGTTTCTGGAGACATTGATCGAAGCAAAAGCAAGCACCAAGCTAGAACGAGGAAGAGCCGCCTATAAAATGCGTGGCGTTGATGTCCCGTGAGAAAAAGTAGAGGGACATGGCGGAGTCAATAGCAGAAGGAATTTCAGAGGCATCGAGGAAGAAAAGGTACTACATGAAGAAGTGCTTTTTGAAGTTTGCAGAAAAGGGGAGGAGGATAATGAAGCATCAAGAGATATTGGATGAACTGGAGAGCGTTATACCCAGTAAGAAGGAACAAATCGGGGCCCCAGAGGACTTTCTCGGCGACATTTGGCTTTCCATCCAGGTCCTCTCTT
Source organism: Sapria himalayana (assembly GCA_029783825.1). Classification (NCBI taxonomy): domain Eukaryota; kingdom Viridiplantae; phylum Streptophyta; class Magnoliopsida; order Malpighiales; family Rafflesiaceae; genus Sapria; species Sapria himalayana. Next base: position 33,290 of record JAREIK010008667.1, on the reverse strand, counting down.
TTCCCGCCTCCCCCCCCCACCCCACCCTCCGTCCTCTATTCTCACGTGTGTTTTGGCAATTAACTGATAAAATGGCATCAAACAAGCTCTGACCGTTCTTTTGCAGGAAGCTGTTGTCAATCCTCCAGTTGTGGCCTTCGCAGTGAGGCCAATCCTGGCTTCTGGGAATTTGTCAAGGGTCAACTCTGTTGATCTCTCTGTTGACCCCATCAAGTCCAGAGAATACCTGAAAATCAAAGAAAAAACTATATGATGAAAAATGGTCGCTCTCTCTCTCTCTCTCAACATCTGTGTGTGTGTGGGAAATGGATTTAATTGGTCGATAGCTTGAAATTGATTATGAAGGGCAAGGGAATGAACAAGCATTGGAAGTGGATTTTGGAGCATTTGATTATTCAATGCCACACTTAACAATGTCGACTTCCATAGGAAGAGGAATGAGCTTTGTTTCCAAGTTCATAACGTTCGAAACTAAGTGGGCGGGTAGAAAATGCTCAGCCCCTCGTAGAGTATTTGCAGTCACTGCATCATCAAGGAGAAGTATGGAAGTTCAAACTAGAGCTGCATACAGTACATTGCTTGAAAATGTAACTTCATATAAATAACTCTATGTATAACGGGATGGCAACCTGCAGAAACACATGATCAATGAAAGGCTGAACACTGCTACGAAGCTCCAGAAGGCACTGACCGCTGCCGAGTCTTATCTCTCCAAGCTTCCCGATGACGCCCCATACCAATATTTTGAGTCAAGGTGAGAGAGAAAGAGATGACTCTCTGTGAGAGCACAAAATGGATTATAAAATCACTCCCCACGTGCTCCGTAGAATTGGCTCTGTGTGTGCTGGGCTGGGTCAGGCCACGAGCCTGACCCAGGGTAGCCTGGTGCGGTCCAAAACCTCTAGGCTAGCCTGTGAGATCCATGATCAACTCATGGTTTGTCCCATGCCAGGGAAAGCTCGCTAGGTTAGATTGGGTTGGGGATCGTCTCGATCCAAAACTTAAACTGACAGAGGAGGGAGGAGAACCTGCTCACGGATGATACATATCGTCGCGAGAAATAAATCTGAAAAAGAATATTAATTTCTATAAAGTTCGCACCATTTAGCACAGAAAGATTCTTCTGTGTTGCAGATTAAGAGAACTGGGTTTGAGAAGGGATGGGGAGACAGCGGGGAGAGAGTGAAGGAGACGATGAGAATCCTGTCAGAAGTACTCCAGGCTCCGGATCCTTGAACATGGAGAAAATCCTAAGCAGGCTGCCCACCATGTTTATATCATAATTCTCTCTCCCCACGGCTACTTCGGTCAGTCGGATGTCCTCGGTTTACCGGACACGGGTGGGCAGGTAATGATTCCATCCACAAGAACAAATCACTCCATAATTATAAAATTTATAATTATCACAAATAATCCATGATATATCAAAAATCTATAAATAATAAATAATTTTAATAAAAGAAATATCTAAAATATTTTAATGATATTATAAATATATTTAGATTTTTTTTGACCTTATGATAATTTATATTTGAATCAAACTAATTCAATATTAATTTATATTATAATATAATTAAATTTACTTTATTTATATTTAATAGATTCAAATAAAGTAAAATAACATACAATTTAATTTCAATAACTTCAATAATCAATCATATAGAGATATATATTTAAATACATTATTTACTATTTACATACATACATACAATAAATAAATAATCTCAAATTTTAATATTGTTATGTATAAATATTTTAAAATTATAATTTTATTTTAATAATTATTTATTATATACACCATACTACGAATAAATAATGCTAATTTTTAATATTGTTATATATTAAAAACATAATTAAATATAATATTAGATTTATATCAATAGATCTAAATAACACAAATATTTATATTAAATAAAAATTTTACGCATTTATAATGAGTAAATCATAGTATAAGAGTATATTTATTATTTATCAACATGATATAATTAATTTTATATCATAATAAGATATACAATAATTTTGTATCATGACTTCGAGATATATGGTTCATTTACTTTTTATGATAATATTGGCCTACTATAAAATTTTATCATAAATTAGACTTTTTTATCATAATTTCAATAATTAAATTTTTATGATATTTTATGGAAGATATCCATTAAATTATTTGTGATATTCAATATTCTTGTCCTAGTTTAGTCATGTACACTTGCACTGCTACCGCCCAAACAGGTCGTCTACATTCTAGACCAAGTGAGAGCATTAGAAGAGGAATTGTTAACGAGGATAAAGCAACAGGGCTTAGGGCGAGCTCAAATTATTGTGGTAAGAGGCTCAATGCTGCAAAAGTAGCGCGCATAGAATTGGAGCCAATTCTAGCCATGATCTCGTGACCACGAATAACAGGTTACGCGACTCATTCCTGAGGCCCAGAAGTACCAAGTGCGACCAGGAGCTGGAAGCCATTAATGGAGCCATGCACTCGAAGATCCTCCGGGTTCCTTTATGGTAGAAACACCATGATTAAGCAGTGGGTGTCTCGTTTCGACATCTATCCATACCTAGAGAGATTCGCTCAGGCAAGAAATGAAATGCATAAATAGGTTTATTTGCGTAACAGGTCCACACCATGATTCATCACTGGGCAGTCTGAGTCTGTACTGGGTCAGCCTGGGTCAGCCCGGGCTAGCCGGGGCTGAGCACAGGCTAGCTCCATTCAATACTCTGGTTATTTGTTGCTCCAAGGATGTGACTGCTAAGATCCTAGATCTCATGGCGGGAAGCCAGATCTCATAATTGGAAACTACACAGATGGTAATTTAGTAGCAACTCTGATGGCTACCAAGTTGGGGGTAACACAGGTGAGCTTTATACGTTGGGAAGTTTGATGGCTCCTATTATGCCATCTCTGTCAGTACGAACTAAATCTGGTTTTCTTGAACAATTAGGCGAGCATCGCACATGCTCTGGAAAAAACAAAGTATGAGGATTCGGATGTCAAGTGGAAAGAAATGGAGCCAAAGTACCACTTCTCGTGCCAATTCATCGCAGATACAATTGCGATGAATGCGGCAGATTTCATCATCGCAAGCACGTATCAAGAAATCGCGGGAAGGTCAAGTCTAGATCATATCAATATTCGTGGTGGTATGGAACTATGATTTGAGTTTTTGAGGAGTTTATATTTTGTTTTTCAGCAAGGAAAGAGCAGGGCAATATGAAAGCCACACATCGTTCACCTTACCAGGGCTATGCAGGGTGACATCTGGCATCAGCGTCTTCGATCCGAAATTCAACATTGCTGCCCCTGGCGCAGATCAAGCTGTGTATTTCCCCTTCACCGAGAAGAAGAGACGATTTGCTGAGCATAAAGATGGCATCGAAGAGCTCCTGTACAAAATAATGACAATGATGAACACCTGTAAGTAGGGCTCGAGGAGTAGTTTATCATCTTGCAGTAGGCACGGCTTGCAGCCTTATGCTGAAATTCGTTTCTCTTTAAAAAAACAGAGGATATTTGGCGGAGAATAAGAAGCCTATAATATTTTCAATGGCTAGGCTCGATAAGGTGAAGAACCTCACCGGGCTAACCAACTGGTACGGGAGGAACAATCGGCTAAGAGAGCTGGCCACCTCGTCATCGTCGGAGGATTCATCGATCTTAAGAGATCTAAAGACAGAGAAGAAATGGCCGAGATAGTGAAGATGCACGCGCTAATAAAGAAATACGAACTCAAGGGGCAGATCAGATGGATAGCAGCACAGACCGATCGACATCGCAACGCAGAACTCTACCGGCACATCGCGGAGTCCGGAGGAGCTTTCGTCCAGCCGGCGCTGTACGAAGCGTTCGGACTCACGGTAATCGAAGCGATGAGCAGCGGATTGCCTACGTTTGCAACGAATCAGGGAGGGCCGGCAGACATAATCGTGGACGGAATCTCCGGCTTCCACATCGATCCGCATAACGGCGACGAATCCAGCAGTAAGATCGCAGATTTCTTCGAGAAATGCAAGATCGACGATCAATATTGGCGCCGCATATCGGAGGAGGGACTGAAACGCATTAACGAATGGTTCGTACTAAATTACAAGCGTAAAATTCACAGGCTCACCTTCTAGGTCTAGCAGTGTCTGCTGCTTCGGTCCGAAACTAAATCGAGCTGGCGATGCAGCTACACATGGAAAATTTACGCAAGCAAGGTGCTAAGCATGGGATGCGCATACACTTTCTGGAGGCAGATGACGAAGGAGCAGAAATCAGCGAAGCAGCGATACATTCAACTGCTCTACAACCTCCAATTCAAGAGATTAGTACGTTTTTTATGCGAATCCTTTCTTGATATCAAATTCGCAAGGCGCAAGCTGAATCTCCGTCGCGATTATCGCAGGTGAAAAACATACCGGTGTCGACTGAAGCTCAATCACCAGTTCCACAGATCAGAATCAGAGCACAGTCGTCTACGAGGCAAGTAACTCCTCTACAGCACAATTCGTTGAGATTGCGTTAAATTTATGATTCAGATTTATCAATCTTTTTTGCGAGTTGAAAATCACTTGGAAATTTGGTTCGCCGTAGCATGAGGTTGCAGTTATCGGAGCCTACGCAGGTAACAAAAACACGTCTGCAACTGCCAATCGCCTGTAACACACCTGCAGCTTGAATCACAACATTTCTGCATGTATTCGTATTCAGCATCAGGCTGTTTGGCGGCTAAATGGATCGCCTCAGCCCTCCGATAAATAAAGAACGCCCGCTCCCTCTCTCTGCTTTATGGAGGAACAGAATTTGAAAATTTGTAAAGTATTTATACTAGCGAATATTTTCATCGTGTGGTTAGCTGACCAGGGGAATGAATTTGATAATAATTAATATTTTTAAAAATTAAATAGGGAAAAAATAAAAACTTTATTCTTCAAAATCAGTTGCGCTGTTAATAGACGAAGATTCTTTCTCAAACAAGCCTAGCCGAGAGCATAGAACAGTGAAATGGATACAAAGCCTAAGGGAAGGCGGCAAGCAGCAGGCCAGCAGGGTTTCTCAAGACATATCGCGAAACCTAGCGGCTGCTTTCTTGTGAATAAGCAGCTTGTAGGAACCTCCGGCATGAACATCAAGGGCGGGGTCGGGCTTCTGCTGACTGCCCAGGCCAGCCCTGCTCTCCACGGCTTTCGCCTGCACTGGTTCTACCATTCCGCTTCCATTCTTCCCCAGTCCCTGCCATTAAATACAGAAAGGAATCATCAGGCCAGGATTAGAAAAGGCTAGGTGGCGGAAAAGATGGCTAGATGGTCAGGCTCATACCGAGCCTTCGTGCCAGCCCATGGTCCGAAGCATTCGGTTCCCCACGTTGCTCTCAGTCGATCGCCCTGTCCGCAGTGATCACCTCGAAACTCGGGGCACTGCTCGCCGCGTCTCCGGCAGCACGGCCACCTACGCCAGGAGGAAAAGGCATCGAATCCGAGCAACTCTTCTTCACTCCCAATTCCCGATCTTGAATTTTTCACCCGGATGCAGCAAAGGAATTTCTCAGATTAACGATTTCATGTTTTAAAATGGCATCGCAAGCATAGGAGAATAATTGTTTCTTACTCGAACTTGGGAATCCGACTTCCTGCGCGCCCGTCGTCTTCCGCGGAATGCGTCGAGCCATACAAGCTCCTGCGTTCGGCCGCACGATCTCTATAAGTAGCCTGCGATTGTTCTTTCTCCTTCGGAGGAAACGGGGCAGTAGGCGGGGCGGGGGTTTCCGAGAATCTCCTTTTGCTACCCGCCGGGAGTGCGGGAGAGTAGGAACCAAGCGCCGACGCATCGGTCCTGAATGGGGTCTTAATTGCGGGGGAGCAATTAGCCGTCCCGTTGGCAGAACAAGCAGGCACTGAAATATCGGACTTCGCAATCAGCCTGCTAGACCCCCTGATGACTCCCATCAGAGTTCGGCCGGAGCTGTCGCTCACCGGCCGGGGCTTGATGGGGGATTCTGAACGAGCAGCATGGCAGAAATCGGTTTCTCCTTCGGAATCACCGTTTCTGATTCACCTTGCCCTTGGGTGCAGCTTGTCCCTGTGGGGCAGAAAAGGACCTTTCGTCCGACGATGTGGCCGGAGGGTGATGATTATCGCCGAGGGCGACCCGCGTCGCCTGCCCTTCGTGACTCCTCTGCTTCCACTTGGCCAAAACGTTGTTCATTTCTTTTTATTAGCCAAGATACTATTCTTGGAAGCAAATTTTATCTCTCTGCTCTTCTCCTTCTCCTTCCTCTCCGCCGCCAGTGCTGCAACTGCCGCTGCCTGGACCGCATCATGCAGTGACGGCACCTTCTCTGCTGCAGTGTTGGTGGTGGCGGGTGCAGAAATCACCACTTTTCTACTATCAGAAGAATCCAGCGGCTTGGAGCTCTCCGCCTGTTTTGCAGGTGCGGAGTTATCGTTTTGGCCCGTGCAAGGGACGTACTGCTGCGTCTGGTAGTCAAAGTGTACCAAATCCCACTGTTACCGTCGTAGTAAGGCCTGAATACCACGTGCTGAAATTAGACCGACATGAACGCAGAGAAGGAAGAACCATGAAGGAACAAAAAATGGCGACCTGTGTTGCCGTCGTAGTAAAACCCAGAAGCAGCATCATAGTAGTAACCAGAAGCTTCGTCCCAAACAAAGCCAGACTGCAACACACCGCCACCTGGTTCCCCGCCAGCAGCAGGTTTCTCATCTGGGTTATATTCCTTGGGCGCCCATCCAGCACCATCATACTACAGATCAGAAATCAAAAAGTCAAGATTTGCATCAAATTTTCTAATATTTCTACAAAATCCTACTTTAAAAATCACACACACATTATAAAATATCATCATCCGTATATATCTTGATATAATCATGATCAACTAGACATTTTATTACACATTTTTTTACAAATTAAATGTTTTTATTATTATCTAAATTTATAATAATATACTTAATCTGGGGTTGAAAATAAGAATATCTTGATATTAATTTCTCATAAATATATCATAATAAATTATAAGCCTTTTATATTTTAATTTTAATATATATATATATATATATATATATATATCAATATTTTTTATCTAGATTATGTTAATATATTTTATAATTTAAATATGTTCACTTTTTAATTTTAATATTTGTAATTAAAATTTTTTATTACAATTTTTAAATTTTTAATTTAATATTTTGTGATTAAATTTGTATATTTTACGAGCATCACCTAAGTATCTCATATCTTATTTTTAATATATCTTCCAAATTTGCAAAAAAAAAAAAAAAATCATGTTAACAAATATATTCCTGCAATAATCAACCAATGAATATGATATACCAAAAAAAAATAAATATGATCAACTTAATAATTACTTTATAATATTTGTATTTTAATATAACTAGAATTATTTAATACATATGACTCATATAATTATTATTTATATTTTTTTATTTTGACATTTATTGTGAATTATAATTTTATCTTCAATTAACTAAATTAAAAGACCTGGCCATTAATTTAGCATTGCGCACGCCTAGCTAGTTATGAAGCTAAACTTTTACTAATTTCATTACTTAAGAATAATATTTAACTAAAAATATGATTCACACGTGCAGAAGAGGCGAGCGAACCTGTTGGAGGAAAGCAGCTGCTTCAATTGCAGCAGCTGCTATGCTGCTTGATTGGGATGGGCCTGAAGAACCGGAACCTGGGCCTAGAATGCTCTTTTGCATATGCTACCCTCAACGTCTGCCCATTCTTTTCAAGAGCCGTCCCATTGGAAGCATCTAGGCTTTCGTAGCATCCTCCATCTACAATAGAAGAGTCATGCCAGCCATACGCAAAAACCACAATCACTAAAAAATTTTCATTTTGGGAATTACACCCACGGCTAGACATCTGGAATTTGCTGAAAAGGTCCGTACTACCCCTGGCACCATGCTATAGATAGAGCGCCGATCAAACCTCATTCTAAAAAATCGCTATAAGAAAGAAGACTCTTATCGTATATAAACACCCCAACAATTAATTAACAATTTTCGATGTGATGTATTTGAACACACCCTCCTTCATCCTCACGGTGTAATATCTAGAACCATGCAATTTTTATAGAATGGCTGAATTATTTGTGGTTGCCCATACTACCCCTGCTACTGTGCAAAGAATTTTTTTTTTTCCCCAAGTTTGCGGAGAATTCATCTCCCAAAAACTACAAAGGAAGGAAACCCCTCCACACGACCAATGGAGATCAACGGTGCCCATCTTATTGGTTGGCACAATAACAGAGGTTCCCGCTGTCCGGTCAACGAAGTAAAATTTTTGGAACATTGCCTGACCCATCCGATGATCTGACCTGCTCCGGCTAATGAACCGAGAATGTTTAATATAAATATTTTATATTTTATTTTTCAAGTTACTTTTTTCGAGAATGTAACTCTGTTCATCTTCTCTCCTCCTCTCTCCCTCTCTGCGTGATTTATTGCTACTGTTTCTGCACTGTGCATACTGTAATAATTTTGATTTGATTAATCTTTAACGCATAAGCATTTTCTGGTGGATGTAGCTAGTCATACTGAGTGACAAGTGAAACACGTTATTTCTGGTTTTCTATTTTTGTTTTTGATCATGCCGTGGTTGAATTGTGATTTTAGATTGGATATCAACCGGGCAGGTGAGGCCCGGAACGGGAATTTCCCATGCTCAGGCTCGTGCCCCACCACGGCACCAATCGTGCCGTGCCGTTCCGAGGCCAACCCTGGCCTCGGGCCATGCATGGCCCATTGGCACGGTACCTCGGCACGAGCCAAAAAACTTAAATTTTTTTTAAATTAGAGTTTTCTGTTTTCGGCAGATTCGTGCCGCAGGCCCGTGCCAAACTGACCTCCAAGAAATGGTGCCGGGCCAGGCAGCACGGTACAGTAACCATGCCGTGCCTAAGATGGCACAAGAGCACGATTGGGCCGGCAAAAATGGATCGAGCCAGCCCGGCACATCGCATTTGACACTCTATATAAATCGTCTGTTGTTTTTGTTGTTCTTTCTTCTTCTGTATCTTAAAATCACAATTGTGGAAGCACAATTTGCCCAACTACTATAATTGCTTCAAAAAAAAATATCTGATGTGCAATAATTTTAAAAAACTAATCCACTAAAATATTGCTCTTAGAAAGGGGCATACGAATGGAAGTGAACGAAGGCAAATCCGCGCGAGACATGAGGTAACTTGTTCCCTGACGAGTCGAAGATCCTGCACATAGAAACTCTCACCAAATGGCAAAGAAAAAAGAAAAAGAGAGAGAGAGAGAGAGGAGAGAGAAGAGATGACGTATCAATATAGATAAGAGTGAGAGCGGCTGCCTTGATAGAGCGTGTTTGGAAAATTCATAACGGAGCATCTCTCATCAGCATTTTCATCCAATCCACGAAACAACCAGCACGTGAGTGGGCCTGCATGAACAAACACGTCGGATTGCTGCTGCAGGAGCCGACAAGTGCGAGAGTGAAAAAGTAGGACGGGGGGAGGGGCGGGCAAAGCTACCAGAGTCGAACGCCTTCTTCAGTGAAGGTGTCGAGCTAGGCAAAGCCATGTCTCCCAGTGGCGCATCATCAGACCGCGCTTCATTGCACTGCAAAGTGCACGCAGAAGACATGAAAGGAACCATAAATTACTACCTCAGAGGTAGCAGAGATACGACCACGCCGTAACAAACCTGGAAACAAGAAGTCCTCCGTGCAAATTAACGCAGCCACAAATCACGCACATCCAATCAGACGCCACCGCAATGCTCTTGGGCAGTAATGGCCGATTTTATTGAGTTTTCTTGGCCGAAAGATCCTCCTGAGCACCCTGCTGGCTTGCTAAAGCAACAAATCCCACGAATAGCGATTACTATATACAAAACCAAAGAACTCATCAAATGATCAGCCTACAACGCCAACACATTTATAATATAGGGTCAAACAAGCCTGGCAGCCAGGCCCAGCCAAGTTCAGCAGTGCCTGGCCTAGCACGGCACGGTCTGGAACCGTGCCTCGAGTGGGATCGTATGCCCTATGGCACTGGAGGTGTTAAAATGGCCAGGTCAGCCCAGCACGGCTTCATCACAGCCGGCCCGACACAGCCCAATAGGCACGGTTGTGATGAAGTGCAGGATTGTGCCTATACAGGCCGGTACTAGCCCATTCAGGCTGGGATTGGCCATTTTGAACCAATTAAGGTTTAGTCTGGGCCATTATGAAAAAATTTATTTCAGAATATTAAAATTATTACAAAATTTAAAATATAATTATTTAATACTTGAATTGTTTAAATTTAATTAGTAAATTAAAATAAATAAATAATAATAAATTTTAAATTTTTAATTTAAAAACAAGAATATAAATGAAAAATATTCAAGAATATAAATAATAATAATAAACCAATACAATACAAATCACATAAAATATAAATTAATATTCAAGAATCAAACCTCAAAATAATATAACAAAAAAAAATAAACAAAAATAATATAAATCCAATAAAAAATTAATGAAAATGAAAAATATCATCAATATACAATATTGTAACATATTATCAATGATAATATAAGATAAGTATCAGTGTATTAATCCGTTAATTATTATCAGTCATTAAACATTATTAATATTACACGGATTATCATCAGCAATCAACTCCTTCGATTTTGCTATAGTCTCAATAAGATTATTAATGAACAAACTCAAATTCTCTCAATCTTCCATACATACTAATGCTTCAATAATATCTGATCATAATCTGAATCTCCTATCCGAAATAACACTCATTGTAAGATAAAATACAGACTTCAATACTACGCTTGACATCAAAAAATTTAGTAAATTTCATGTCATCTTAAATCATATGGGATAGATGAACTCATATAATTTCTACCACTGTAAAATATTAAATTTTTTTATTATATTAAAGATATGATAAGATTAAACAATAATCGATATCTAAATACCAAGATAACTTGCTCCTATTAGACAATCCAACTCATTGTTTTCACATGGCTATTTGAATAAAAAAGTTATTTTCTACGAATATGATATTATTGTTCATACTTGGAGCCTCACTACTATCACCACTATACCTAGTATTATAGTATAAATAGAGCTCAGTCAATATCTCATAAATGAACCCTTCAAGTTAATCTTCCTGATTCAAACACGAGAAAATATAAGTCAAAATATTCTTTATCCTTTTCACATTAACCCTAGAGTCTATACAAGCAGCCAGATAATAAATAAATAAAATAATGAACCAATACTTTAAGTACTTGATTTTTATCTCTACAACCATATCGCTAAGTATCGGATCATCTCAATACTTAACAAACATATTACTAATATTACATGTGTAAGTGAGTGCAATGCAAATCGTATGAGTATAAATTAATGAAAATAAATTCATCATATAATAAAAAATCTTTAATAATTTTATTAATAAAATTCTTTTAGCATTGCCAGTATCAACAATAATATGTTATTTACTCTTATTATTAACATAGTAAGATATCTTGTAATTGTATCCAATACATAATTCCAATATTAAATAATTATAATTCCAACGATATCTCACATTCAATTGAATTTTTTTTTTTGAGATTCATAGACAAATAGAGATTAGTGAACTCTTATTCTCTACGAGGGGTGCAAATATATTTTAGTAAGTTATGTATGATTTCTAAAGTGAGGGCTTACACCTTATTATTAGACTGTTGGGTCATTCGACCGTCGAATCAACCCAAACAATCATTGATTCAAGATGCTTTGGCATCAGGCTCAAGTAGGAGGGCTAGAAAAAAAAGACCAAGAGTCAAGTTGTCTTGGTTATGGGACCGACAAAATTTTAGATCCGTCAAGTTCGAGGTCATGCATTTGGCATCAGGGTGGGGCAGGGTCAAGGAATGATTCGGGTCGTACCAAAATAGGGTGCCCACGAGCCCTCATACCAAGTCATGCATGGCCCAACACATGGCTCGGTAGACCTATGTAAGGCACAGGCACAAGCAAGGGCAAAGGTCTAGACCATACCACACCAAGAATAGCCCGACTCCACCATACCTTGGGCCTGGCCCAAGCTGCACGACCCATTTTACACCTCTAATTGGCACGAATCATGCCTCATGCCATATCAAGCATGAGCATTGTCTGGCTCGACGACATAGTAAACCAGCCCGGGTAACCACCCAATGAAATCCCCATCGAAAGGTAATTTAGGCTGTTGAACTTTTTTTTTTTAATTTGACCATTACATGACAGGGAGGTCTATTTTTTTTTTAAAAAATATGGCCACATGGTCGATATTAATTGGTACACATGGCCACTTTTTTTATGCACTGCATGGTTGGCATAACCATGCCCACCGTGTCGTGCTAATCAAGGCATGGTGGCCCGACTGGGAGAAGAAAAAATGAGCATGCTAGCACAGTACGACCCGTTTGACACCCCTATTAATATGATCAATTAGACAAAAATTTTAATTATATAAACAATAAAATCATCACATTAATTCAAATGCAAATTCAACTCATGCATATTTTTTATTTTCATTAATCATCATCAATATTTTAATACTACACATTTTCTTTTTAATACTCCACTAGTTTTTAACAAACTAAACATTAATTAATTACCACATATGAAATCCTCTTTGCAAGTTCAAACCACACATCTCTCTCTCTCTCTCTCTAATTTAATTATGTATAGGTAAGAGGCATAGACAGAGATAAGAACAAGGTAAAACGACACGATAAAATACGAGATGGTAAATTTCAAAAAATTAATATACGAATGAATAGGACACGACATAATAAAATAAAAAAATATAAATATTATCTTTTAAAAATAATTATACATACATATTACATATTTAAAAATTAAAAATTATGTATTTAAACCCCTAGCCCACTGCTCCAATTTCATAATTTCATATAATTTTTTTATTTATTACTATTGTATATTAATTTTAATTTTTAATTTAATATTATCTTCGACACCCCTCCCATTTATTACTTCGACACTCCCCCTCCATTTACTGCTTTGAACCACCCCCACCCCATATGTTACTTTTCAAAATCTCCCCCTCCTATGTTACTTTTTCAAAATCCCCCCCCCCCCCATACTGCTTCAAAATCCCAAAGATAACCCCTGACTATTACTTCTACATCGTTGGCCACCAGAGTTTTCATAGGCATTTTCCAGGCACGCCTTGAAGCACGCCTCAGGGCAAGGCATGAAGAAAACGCGTTGAGGCGTATGAAAAAAAGCGATCCTCATAAAAGGCGTACGCCTTCGTCAATGAAGCGTGTTTGAGGCGCGCTTTGATCGCGCCTTTCACGCCTTGAAGATGGATGCGTACGCGTTTGACATAACCAGTACGCGCGCCACAGAATCAGGTAATGACTGACCAATTATGATTTTTCGTATTTGTAGCCTCGAGATGTAAGGAAAATTGTTTCTGATATGGCCGGAAGAGGACCGGAAGAAGTTCGACTTGTAGTTTGCCCGTATCGGATTTGTCCACTTGGTGCTCACATTGTTCATCAGGTTCAGTTTGTTGGCATCCATTTCTAATTACTCTGCGTGCCACAATAAGTTCAAACGTGGGCATCAATAATTTCACAAGACTATTGTACGCAGAGAACATTGATGACAAAATAAAGTGATTTGTAATAATCAATTTTAAAGCAATAAATTTATAAAATATATAATCAAATAAAATATAATATATTTTAATTTGGGATGAAAATTATTCAGATACTGATTTTATAGACGTGTAAGGGAGTATAAAAATAAAAGTACAATGTGAGCAAGAGTAAAACTTCACATATATCTTATGTTTCTATTAGGCTAATACAGAGTTTTCAAAGGCGTTTTCCAGGCGCGCCTTGAAGCACGCCTCAGGGCGAGGCGTGAAGAAAACGCATTGAGACGTATGAAAAAAAGCGATCCTCATAAAAGGCGTACGCCTTCGTCAATGAAGCGTGTTTGAGGCGCGCTTTGATCGCGCCTTTCACGCCTTGAAGATGAATGCGTACGCGTTTTGGGAGCTTACGTGTCCTTTAGAAAAGGAAAAAAAAAACCTAAAACAACAACCGATTGAACACTTTGGCAGACTTGACTCCCTCTTTAGCTGCGGCTGATGATGATCGTCTCCGCCAGCGAGAAGAGGCGGCGACGGCTGCTACTCCTTGCCTAACTGATCATACCTGCAGTGGCGTCGTGAACTTAGAGCTCTAAGCATGGCTTTCACGGCAAAGGGAGATATATGGAAGGGGGTAGGTTTTAGAGCCTTGGGTGGGAAGAACACTTTAATGAACGAACATATTGTCATTTGAGGTATTCTTCATTTTTATAGGTTGTTTTAATTTTAATTTTTAAAACATAATTAAAATAATGGATAGTGACTTTTGAATTGAGACACACCCACTATGAATTGAGCCCACTATGTAGACTCAACCACCGTGAAGACTTTATTGGCATTTGAGGTGTTCTTCACTTCTATAGGTTGTTTTAATTTTAATTTTTAAAACATAATTAAAATAATGGATAGTTTTCTTTCACTTTTGAATTGAGACCCACCCACGATGAAGACTTTATTTAAAGATGACAACAACTATAATAATGGTTTTCTTTTCTTTATTTAAAGATATTGTAACTAATGGTTTTCTTTATTCATTAGAATTTCAACATGATAGTAGACATTTTCCTACTTTCGATATATTAGATGAGGATGATGATGACCTTGGAGAGAAGATTTTAAATTGAAACAATTTACTCTAGTTCTTATTTCATGACTTGGCTATGACTTTTTGTTAAAGTTTGAAACTATTAGTATAGTTGAATCTATTTTCTATTTTATGACTTTGTTATGTTTTTTTGTGAAAGTAATGAACTAGAATGTTTTTTTTTATTAATTCTAATGAATTATTTTCATGTGTTTATTTATTCTATTTTATTTTATTTTATTTTTTATATTTTAAAATATAAATTAATTATATAATGTAAGGCTCAAAAAGCTTACGCCTCAAGGCCTCGAGGCTCACGCCTCGCTTCACGAACACAAAAATGTCTCGCCTAACGCTTTCGCCTTTTAAAACTTTGTTGGCCACTCGATGCGTTCGTATGTTTTATTACACACCGGATACATATCCGACGCGTCTGTCAAATATGTCATGTCGCATATTAGATACACATTAGTCAATGATATGCCATGAGACGTATTAGACACGCATCCATTGGGTGTCCGTACCATATACACATGTTCACGTGTCAAACACGGGTACACGACCATAGTATGACGTATCCGTTCTATTTAAATTGTATAGATATAAAACATGAAAAAAATTAAAATACACACCAAAAAATTATATAAAAATAATTTTTTCATTACAAATATAAATACCCCATCTTTTTTTCATATATACATATGTACCCATCTAAGATAATTATATCAAACAGTAAGTGTAAGTCATGCAAGCAAAATGAAAAAAAAGACTAAATATAAGAGTGGAGATTATCTTTAAAAAAGATAATTAAAAAAAATATAATTTATACAACCAACTATTAGTAATTGAGATAAAACATAAATTAATAATGATAATAATAAATACACATAGAGTAACCCACAAACACACACATACATAAAAAAATACATAAATATTCTATACATTCTATTTGCTAACAACACAAGATCATTGAAGAAGAGATCATGCTCACAATGTTTAAGCGTCAATATACTCTAACATCACCGAGTCCACATACTACAAAAAACCTTTTATCATGCTCAACTAATAGTGTTGTAAAAAAAGAAAACCCCACATCCATAGCAACGTAAATACTATCAGAATTATAAAATTGTAATAATTTTTACCGTAAGAGAATAAATACCTATACTGAAAATAAAGCACCCTCCCATCGATAACAATACCATCATCCCCAACCTTGTCCATCATTGCACATGCCGCACCCTATTTGGATCAAAAATAAGTGGCGCTGAATAAAAACTAACACATATTCACACACACACACACACACACACATTCAAATGGCAAAGGTACACACCACGGAAGGAAAATCAACAAAGGCAAATCCACGAGAAGTGCCAGAGATGCGATCTTTGATGACACGGACGTGCCGAAGAGGACCCCATTCGGCCTGAAGAAAACAAAGAAATAATCAGCCACTTTGATAACACAATAAAAAGAAAGATGGAGAGCATAGCACGTAAAAAAAAAGGTGAGGAGCAGTACAAGTATCTGATATAGATCTTCTTCACATGTATCCTGAGAAAGACCCTTGACAAGAACAGTAGCAGTTGGAGCCTGCAGTAAAAAAGTAACCAATCGGAAGTCACAACAAATAACAGCGATTAGAATAAAACAAAAAAAAAAAAAAAAAAACACCTTCAGAGCCTACCATAGCAATACTGCGCCGATGCTTGCTATCGCGGTCCTGCAGCTCATATGGACCATCATCATAACTACGTGCCGGTTGGCTCTCACTTTGGCTTCGACTCCTGCTTCTGCAAGAAGGGGAGCCCGATCTGGCACGATCGCCACGTCCACGAGACCATGATCGCTCGTACCGTTTGTGCGGGCTCTGTTCTCGGTCCCAGCTCAGGGCCCTCTCATCATCATCCCGGTCAAAAACCCCACGCCTCCTCCAGCCACCATCTCTCCTACAGCTGCTCCCCCGGTCGTAATCAGAATCGTAACTATGCCGACCATATTCATAATCTCTCTCGCAGCTGTCCTCCCGATCTTGCTGGCCCCGAGCTCGGTAGTAACGATGATCATACGGGTGCTCGCCGCGGTCGCGCCCACTGTGCCGGTCATGGTAGCCATCAGCGCTGCGGCACCCATCACGGAAATTGTCAGCCTCGCGAAACGAATCGATTTCTACATCACGGAACACGTCGGCATCATGGTACAGGTCCACGTATTGTTTCTCGTGTCTCCTCAAATCCCTGTCAAAAACACACTCTTCTTCATAATTCCTCCTTCTCGACCGGGGCCACGCGGGGGCGACATTGGAAACGGGGAAGTTTTCTCTCTCAAGAATCCCCCGATGGAAGGCACTTCTCGGGTAATCAGCATTCCTCGAGTATCTTCCATCAACATACCTCCTATCATCGTACGGGCCGCCAATCCTAGCAGAGCAACATGAACGCAGACGAGGGGCGGAAGATAAAAAGTGAATGTGAATGGAAAAGATAAAACGGGAACGCGGAGAGCAGAGCAGCATGAAAATTCGAATAGAAGCTCACCGGGAGTTTGGCTCGTGGGCTCGATTGTAGCCGTCCAAAGCCTGTGAAGTCAAGACAATAAGCTGTGTCAGCCACAAATATCAGTCATGATAGGAGGAGGTTAGGCAAAACCAGTCCATAATCCTTTGCTTCCCAAACAGATTTCTCTTGGTGATCTTTATGGGCATGATGGCCAAAAGAAATGCACAATCACAAGAGACCAAAAAATTGCTTGAATTATCAGTATCACCCCATATATGCGACTATTAAGGAGGAAACCACAATTACGCTGTTATTGTCCCATCCTCTGTGGAGACCATAGCGACCAGGATCCATTTTTCAGAGGCGTGTAAGGTGTCAGCACAGCCCCCTGCAAGGCTCTGGCCTGAGCTCAGGCGATTTTATACCGTTTCCTGTATATATGCACAAATTGGCACAGTTATGTCTTGAAATAAAGCAATAATTCCATGGCTTCGGCATCTTCTTTTAGAATCCGAATCCTCAATAAAACAAAATCTTATCTGCGTTGGTGGAAAACCATCCTGCAATTCTCGAAACTCATAGACACATTCATAATTTGATATGGAACATCATCATCAAGCTCGTACTTTCAGACGCAGCTAGAAGAAACATGCATGGAGCAATAAAAATGGAGCCCAGGCGGGTCCGGGCTAGGTGCCTGGCGAGCGCGCTCAAATCAGCATGCCACTGATGAAAACAGTGGGCACCTAATGTCTGATCCTGCGCTGAGATCGTGAATCCCTAGTTCCGCCCGTGGCCGGAACCCGAGCGAATTGATTCTCGGCGAGAGATCAAATATTAGGTGCCGGCTACGGGCGTATGATCTCTGCAACTAAATTCTAAACAGCTATATCACATCTTCTTTTTTTTCTCTCGTAAAAAGTAATTGCAGCGATTTTCTCTTCCAATTTCATCTAGGACTGACCTAATTCGGGAAATTGCAGATAAAGATCGATGGATAAGTAAAGTGGAAACCCTAATCGGGACGTGATGGAAGAACAACACCCGCGCACGTACCAGATGAGATGACTGATGCTCGAATACGCAGCAGCGATTTCCCTCTCACTTCATTTCTTCTCTCTGCGAATTTCGCTATCCAAACCTTGCGTGTGTTAGCAGAAGCACATTGCCTATCCCCAACGAGTTTCTTTAGAAATAGAATACACAGGAAAATCAAGTTTCAAATCCGCTCGTACTCATTCATCGAGAGGCCGGTCATGGATCTGGATTCGCTGTTATATCGTGTTTTGCCAGAATTAAGGTGTATATACATGTGTGTGGGTGTGTGGGTGTGTGTGGGTGTGTGGGTGTGTGGGTGTGTGTGTGGGTGTGTGGGTGTGTGTGTGGGTGTGTGGGTGTGTGGGTGTGTGTGTGGGTGTGTGGGTGTGTGTGGGTGTGTGTCTGTGTTTACGTGTGTGTGTGTATGTGTGTGTGTGTGTGTGTGTGTTTATATATGTACCCACACACACACATGTATGTAGGTATATGTATAAATATGTATGTATATACGTATATAAAATATATAAAAAACTAAGATTTGACTTGTGTTTTCAGAATTAGAGATAATAAATTGCGGCGTGGGTGTTATTTATAATTTTAAAAACAATTTTTTGAGAAAATGTGTTTATAGAATTCGAGATAATAATTAGTAAATTCAAAAACAATTTTAAAAACAATTTCAGTATACCAAAACTTAATTATTTATGAATTATATATATTATATTTTTAAATTTTTAAAAATTTCTTTTTTTTTTCAAATACTTTGTAATTATTATATCAAAACACAAAAGATGAAAACAACTTAGAGAGGTTAATTTTGAAAATAAAAAAATTGAGTAATTTTTTAAAATTAATCAAATATAGTTGAATATTATTTTTAGGAATTTAGTTGAATATTATTTTTAGGCAATAATGGAGACCTTTTTATAAAAATTCCAGGCCTGGTTCAATCAGCCCACTAGTATTCAGGCCGGCCCATGAAAATGGGCCCGGCTAGACCCAATATCCAACACACAAATACCTACCCTCGGATGGCCCAGACACGTCACATCAAGACTCAGGAGTCAAGAGTCCGGACAGAAGCATGGCGTTCACCAATTCTGGGCAAGGCTCGAGTCCGAAAGAAACCATTTCATCGTAAATTCGAAGAGAACTTACTTTATCAGAGTTGCGTAAGTGAGCCCTGATCAATGCCTCGTAAACGTCCTGTTTTGGATCCAAGGGACTGTGTTTCCTAATCTGTAAAAAAAAATTCTCTGCTTCTTCAACCTTGCGAGAGTTGCAGAGACACGTAATCACGGAAGCCATGACTGATGGTCCAGGAGATTGTGATCGGTGCTGCATTTCGAAGTATAATTTCAGGACCTCCTCCGTCTCCTCCTCCTTCCCACGACAGGCCAGGGCTATCAAGTACGCGTACGTAGTATCGTCGGGTGCAAAACCCCTGTCAATTAAAAGTGACAATGTCGTGCTCGCTCGCTTCGCATCCCGAGCTCCTGCCATGTTCGCCACCATGTCATTGAAAGCTTGAACGCAGGGAAGAAGCCCTCTCTCCACCATTTTATCGAGATAATTCGAGCTTTCGTTGAGTCTCCCTGATTTAGCAAAAGCAGTGATGAGAGAGTCGAATGTTTCACCATACGCTTCCAGGCCCAAGCTCTCCATTTCACGCACCATCTCCTCTGCAAGTTCAGTTCTCCCTTCCCTGCAGTAAGCGCCAATCAACGAGGTGTAAACAAGAGAATTTCCAGGGAAACATCTCCTATGCATTTCATCGAACAACTTGAGTGCAGAATCCAGGTTTCCTATCTTAGCATCTGCACGGATAAGCAGAGAGTAGGCGATATTATCCACGACCATATGCTTTCGAAGCATGGTTTCCAGCAATGAAGTGCCGTCTCGAATCCTCCCCTGCTCCAAGACAGTCCACGCCAAACAAGTGTTAACAATCACCGAGGCAGGGAATCTCCTCTTGTTGTCAATCTTATCCAACAAGCTCACGAATATCTTCACCTTCCCTTCTCTGCACAGAGCATCCGCCATGGTCCTGATCGTGGCCTGGTTTGGATGCACTCTCATGCGGACCATGTGCTCGTAGATCTTCCACAGCAGTGCCGTGTTATTGCATTTTTGAACAACATGAATCAAACTGTTGAAGCTCGCGAGAGAGATTGAGAATCCATGGCTTTCCAAGTATCGGCATGCGTCAAATGCAGTCTCGCATCTTCTTGACTTCGCGTAGGCCTGAACTAACAGATCAAAAATCAAAGAGCACGAGCTGCTACTCTCGTGACTGCTCATGATGGAATCCGCGACTAAAAATTTGGAAGGATGATTCGCCGTCTTCTCCAAAATCGCTTCCAGCAGTGCCTTCGCATCGGCGAGAAGATTAGATCGGATTAACATATGAACCATGAGAGAATACGATCGAACGCCATGATCGAACTTCTTGAGCTGTGCCGACCAGTGGAAGAAACCTAGAGCTCGTTTAGCATCGGTGCGCTCTTTCAGTTCCAGCAACACTCCCTCCACGAGCGAGTCGCCGATCGCCACATTTCGAAATATTGTAGTCAACGTGTTCCAGTTACAGCTCGAGCTCCTCAAACACTCGCAGATCTCCATTACGATTCTATTGCTCCCTGGCTTCGCATTTGCATGAAGAAATCTTACCGCCAGGAGCCTAAGATGGCTAGCCGGAATGCAGCTCGGGCTGTTCATGGTTCATCGTCGAAAGTTGTCCACCTGCAAGAAGTTAACGAACTAGTCCCAGTTATATTGTGATATTATTGGGAACATTTACATTATATATATTGTGATATATACAATATATATATATATATATATATATATAGCAAGATGTAATCACGATATAAATCGTGACGTACTGTTTTTTTTTAAAAAATATTTGTAAATGATGAGGTAATGAATTTTTATTAATGTGTATGGGTATAATAGTCATTATGATAGATATTTCTCAAAATTTTAAATAATTATAATTATATGCATATCTTAATAAAATATAGTTTTTAGGTACTAGATAAATAATTTCCCAAAAAATAAACATAATAGCAGGCAGCAGGCGGCTTCATTACGTGACACTAAATTTATTGAAATATAAGAAACTAGAAAAAATAATTTGATTTTAAATTTTAGTTCTGATAGTAATTTTCAATATTTAAGAAAAATAACCCCTCATCAGGAAATGAGTCATTTTTTACAAAAATACCCTTGCCAACCAGTCCAAATATTTCTATTTTTTAATATTACTAAAGAATTACAAATAGATTTAAGACTAAACAGCTAAATGATAAACAAAATTCCCAACACATTACACCACGCTGTTGCACACAAATGAAAGCTGAACATCACCATGATCAATTGGGAAACAGTTGCTGCAATTTTTGGATGACGAACATAACCTGAAAGTGAAACAATACTCTAAAATGCAATAATTACCGCTGATGAATATTTAACTTATAATAAATTGTAGAGTTTTTTTTTTTGTTTTTTTTCAAATAAAAAATATATATTTTAGTGCACCAAATACAAAATATTTATGTTGACTGACCAAACAAAAAATAAACACACACACACACATACACACATATAAACATATACATACACAAACCCACATATAATTACACAAACAAACATATACATACACAGACCCCCACATATAAATACACAAACAAACATATACATACACAAACCCACACATATAGATACACAAACATATACATACACAAACCCACATATAAAAACACATTTAAACATATACATACACACAGAGACATACACAAATGCATACACACACACACAAGCATGCACGGGCGCACTCACAAATGCACATACAAACACATGTAGGCATGTGCGCGCACACTCACAAATGCACATACAAACACACATGTAAGCACGCGCGCGCACGCACAGACAAGCACAAATCTATCAAGAAAAAAGAGAAAAAAAAGGGGGGGTTTACGAGAAAAAGGTGGTATTTAAATGCAGATTAGTGTTACCTCATTGTCACTGCCATGCTTGAATATACTCTGTGGGTCTTCTGAATACTACCAGAGAATAAAATAACCAAAATCAGAGAGCTGCCGCACGAGGTGCGTTAGTTAATAAAGTAGGCACAATGAATTTGTATTCCGTACGTCCATCACAGCTCGTAGAACTCTAGGATTTTGTAATGCCCTGGCAACATCTGGATTAGACATCAGCTTGGAGATAATTTCTTCATGATTAACACCAATTTTATCTGAATTTTAAAACAAAAAAAAAAATTAAAAACCCCCCAGTTACAAAATAAATACAAAATAATTAATATTTCATTTTGTTATCAAATAGCCAATTAGAAATATCATACCTCATGAGAATATAATATTAATTCACAATATATATCTCAAAAATCTCAAATTATTTATTTAAAATTCGAGTAATTGAAATAATTTTAATTTTGGCATGCACAATTGATAATCTATTATTTATATTTAAATCTATATTTAAATATCTTAGGTTTTAAATCTATATTTTAATATAAATTTAAATATATGTACAATACTTTTAAAATAACACAAGATAGGCATGCGCCTTTTTCTCTGATGCGTTACGAGGCTCATTTTAAATATAGATTTCATGCCACGAAGAAGGAAGCGTACGCCTAGAAAGTATCTTCAAAAAATTTAAAAAAATTAGTTTTCATAAGACCTAAACAGTGCTGATTGTTTTTTCAACATTGCACGAGAAAGAAAATCTCATCCTCCCACTTGATCTTTGTTGACTTCGAGATGATGAGTTATTCAATGTTAATGTTATTAGAGTTGTGTCATCAAACTCCCAACAGACTCAAGCATCATAGAATCAAAAGATTTATTCACATTCTTACAAAAGAAAATATTATAAAGTACCAAAAAATACACAAAAATTAAAGTCATAAATTTGATTAAATTTAATAAAAAAAATATATTATTTATATCTAATTATTAATTTATATTTTTTAATAGTAAAAAGTAGAGGCGGAGATAAAGAAAATGAGTTCAATTTGATACCAAATTACTGAAGATGAAGATTTAAATAAATTGAGGATACATGATAGTTTATTTTTCATACTTTTAATACATTGGATGAGGATGATAATTCTTTTGAAGA
This sequence comes from Sapria himalayana, assembly GCA_029783825.1. Taxonomy (NCBI): domain Eukaryota; kingdom Viridiplantae; phylum Streptophyta; class Magnoliopsida; order Malpighiales; family Rafflesiaceae; genus Sapria; species Sapria himalayana. The sequence goes on along the minus strand of JAREIK010008667.1, from coordinate 9,855 downwards.
GGAGATTATAAATTAAATAATTTAATTTATTTATTATTTTATGACTTTGTTATGATTTTTTGTAGAAATAATAAACTAGTATATTTTTTTATTTATAATGAATTGCTATCTTGTTTTTATTTATGCTATTTTATTTTATATATTTTAAAATATTAATTAATTATATATTGTGATGCTCAAAAAATCAACACATCGAGGCTTATGCTTCGACTCACGAACACAAAAACACCTCACCTTTTAAAACTTTAATATCAGCGACATATACTGCTTAAATCACAAGATGACCTCATGGTTCACATTAAAAAAAATAACCTGACAAATATCTCATAAAGTAAAAGAATTTAAGTGTAAAAGAAAAACTAGTAAATCACATCCTAGAAGACTATTTTGTGTCATAAAAAGGTCTTGAAAAACTTACACACCATACCTACTCTCCTCAAGATAGTGAATCCTAGTGACTAATGCATAAATATTTCTATCTCAAGATTACCATGAGAGAATAGATTCATTATATGTAGATGATACACAATCCACATGTAAGAGTTAACATCAATAGAATGTAGTAACTTGATATTAATTTTTATTTATTTTTTTTATTTTTTATTTAATTTTTATTTAATTTTTATTTATTTTTTATTTATTTTTTATTTATTTTTATTTATTTTTTATTTATTTTTTATTTATTTTTTATTTATTTTTTTTATTTATTTCTTTAACATTCAATTTTGTTTATCTATTTTATTTATATGTGCAAGTACTAATATATTGAAAGATTAGATACGTGACATTAAAATAATAATAAGAGTCCCGCTGACCAATCAATGAGCCGAGTAGAAGTGCTAATTAGATAAGACAACTCGCGAGGCACTCGAACTCGACTCGATCATAGATTAGTCAAAATGTGACTCGATCTCGAGCTCGACTCGATCATAGCCCAGTCAAAACGTGACTTGATCTCGAGCTCGACTCGAAATATTAACGAGTCGAGACGAGCAACTCGTAAATTAAATTTAAAAGCTCACGAGAAACTCAAAAATAATTTGTATATAAAATATTAAAAGCTTTTTTTAATTCGATATCTATACTTTAGGTGATGTCATAAATAATATATCTCTTTTTTGTATTCTTAAAAAATCATAAATTATCATTATTTATTTAGTTATAAATATTTTATTTTAGAAATAATTAATTTTCTTAAAAATCATAAGCTAGAGCTCGAGCCAAGTTCGAGTTTTGCATTTTCGAGTTCAATTCAAGCTTTATTTTTTAAGCTCACAAGCTTTCGAGCTCGAGTCGAGCTTAGTTGAACTCGAGCTCGACTCGCATCATTAGCACATCCATAGCTGGTGGTATTTCTGGAGCATGACCATGTTCGCTCTGAAGATCTAACTAGTTTCTATTTTATGTAGAACCCTAATTATTCTATATATTATTTATGACATATAACAAAGTTACACGTGACCTCAAATCATTTATTTTATCACTAAACTTAGTATGTAACATACACACACATATATATACATATATAAATACACACACACACACACAATTTTGCTTTTCTACTCTAACTCAAGAAGATAATGTTGAGATAACTCCTATTATTTTCTTTTATTTTAATTTTTATTTTAATTTTAATTTTAGTTTTTTTGTATACCTATTTAATATACAATTTCAGCGAACATTAAATATGATAAAATAAAAATATTTCTATATTTTATGTATGATATTTCAATATATTAATAAAATATTGACTCGATAATCTAAACAAATCACATGCAAAAAAAAATCTACTATATTAAAAAAAATCTAGAAATAGAAAAAAAAATGAAAAAAAAAATTACTTAGAAAAGATGATAATTCTAAGTGGCTATGGAGTCCATTCTAAGAGAAGGCATTGATCTTCAAATAAATTTTCTGCGAATTTTTAAAATTTTAAAATATTTTGGAAATTTTTAAAAATATGACTTTTTTCTATTCAGAAAAAAAAAATTAAAAATTTAAGGTATAAATTAGGTCAAAAAAAATAATATAATAATAATAGCCAAGATTGTATCATTTTAGACTTATAAGCATTTTGATGCATCATTTTATGAATAGGTTTGTCAGTAAGGGACTAGCTTCGACAAATGTTTTGCTTCTGAAATTCTATGAATTTAGTTTTATTTTTAAATAGAAATTAAATTAAAATCACTTATTTTAAAAATTAACCTTTCTTTTTCTGCAAAGAAGATAAAAACATAACACATACAAGCAACAAATAACAAGCCATGGCTAAGATTAATATAAAGAAACTACATACAAGCAGGCTTCAACTGACCTAATTGCTGCTTCATCTGGGGGTTGTTGATATCTAAGTTTCTCAAAGAATTCATGAGCCAAGCCCCTTCCTTCCCAGATCCATTAACATTAATATTGTTTCTGAGTAGAGCAGGAACAAAACAATATAAGTTTAAACATGTATGTGTGTGTGTGTGTGTGTTACTAGGTAAAAGAGAATAATAAAGAAAGCAGAGATTGTATTCAGTATAGAATGCTCCTATTTTAGTGAGAGTTTAAAAGTTAATATATCAACAATTTTACCCCTGAAAATCATAAAAACCAAGGTTTTCAGATCCGGCCCGGGGTATTGACCCGGGGAGGGGAAAGGGTCAAAGGGTCAGAGGTTCGACTGGGTCGAACCGGGATTTCCGGTTCGACCGGTCCGATCCACAGCTCGTCCCCAGTTTTTCCGGTTGGACCGGCCGGGTCAGTCTGGGTTTCACAACCATGATAAAAACTATGTCTGATGAGTCTCAAATTATGGATATATGTGTCAAAGTCAAACGGATTGTGCCATGCACTGCCCGTCATAGAAGTCATGATATGCCCGGCATGGCATGACTGATGGTCTGCCAGGCCCAGCATGGCACAATTCTGGGCAAACTCGTGCCTAACGTACAAGATCATCTCTGGTTGTGCAGGATCGTGCCAATTTTGTGGGCATCGCCACCGGCCACAGCCACCATGACCACACACTGATAGAGGTGTCAAACGTGCTGGGCCGGCCCGGCACGTTCTTAACTCGTGCCCGGGCCCGTGCCGTGCCCGGGTTAATAAATCGCGTGCCGTGCCGTGCCTTGGCACGGCACGCCGGCACGGGTCCATCCCGTGCCGGTTCAAGCAGGCACGCGTGGCACTGGCGGCGTGCCAGGCGTGCCGTGGCGTAAGTCGTGAGTCACGACTCACGACTCACGCGGTCATGCCTTGTGACCCATCCGGGGCCTGCCATGCGCCCGTGCCCCCTGGCCAAGCCAAGGCGTGCCCGAACGGGCTGGGCACGGCACGGCACGGCCTTGTCGTGCCCACGGGCCGTGCCGTGCTGGGCCGGCCCGTTTGACACCTCTACACACTGATGAGCAGTCAACATAAAGAGTCTCACGTGGACACGACAGATAAATATAAATAAAAAATTAATAAATCCATTTTATAAAAAAATGGTCGAGGCATGGATGGGCCACATAAATCTAGTTACCCAATTTGTTGTGGTCTGTGACGGTTCCCGATCACCATGCCGGTGTACCGTGCCAACGAGCTAAGCAATGTAGGCATTGTGTCTAGCTAGGCACGAGGCACGACATCCTCTTGCCCAGCATGACACGAGTCATACCTCAGGCCAGCACGACTCAAGTCCAGGCACAGTTATGGACAGTGTCGTGTCAGGACAGGCACGACTTAATCAGGCAGTGTCTCATGTCGTGCTTGTGTAACCCAACTAGAGGTGTCAACGGCCGTTCCCGCCCGACCCGACACTGGAAAATCGGGTGCCCGAGTCAGGCACGAGCCGTGCCTGACCTGGCACGGTTTGGCCCGTGGCACGGCACACCGGCACGGGTTCGTTCCGTGTCGGTAGAGGTGTCTAACGGGCCTGCCAGGCAAGGCCCGGCCCATTTTTTTAGGGCACGTTCGTGCTACCGTGCCTGGCCCGCTCGGTCTTGCCTGTCTGAGCAGTTCGGGATACGGGAAGACCGCGGCTCGGGTCGAATCAGACCCGACCCGCGGTCTTTTTTTGCGGGAGGGCATCCTGGGGTCGGGCTCACGGGACACCCGGCACGGGACTGACCCGTGCCGGGGTGCCGTGCCGCGTGCCGAACCGTGCCAGGTCAGGCACGGCACGGGCCCGGGCACGTAATTTTTCCGTGCCGGCCCGGCCCGGTTGACACATGTAGTGTCGGGTGTCCCCTGAGCCCGACCACGCGATCGCTCCTCCCGCAAAAAAAAACTCACGAAGCCCGAACCGTACGGCCAGGCTAGGCCCTAGCAAGCCGGCACGGCACGGCACGGCCTGCCGTGCCTACAGGCCGTGCCTGGCCTGGCACGAAGACACGCTCGTACTCAAAAAAAACGGCCCGGCCCGGCCCGGCCCGTTTGACACCTCTAAGCCCACCTATCTGACACATCTACTTACCGTTCTACAATTATAAAATGAAAATAAATATCACACCAAAGCATAAATTATGATACATACATTAAATATAAGAGTGTTTTAAGTGATCAGTATATTAGCTTTTATATAATTGCATAATTAAAAAAATAATAAAATAATTAATTAAAATGATTAAACTGTCACTATTGACAAAAAAATCATTAAGATGCAATATCATATCCTTTTCAACTACAAAAAAAAAAGTATGACCGAGTATAAGGAATGTCATGTCTCTATTAAAAATCATTAAGATGCAATATTATATTTTTCCGACAGTCCCCAACAACTTCCCCTTTGCATTTCCAAGAAATTAGTTTCACAAAGTTAATTTTAAAGGAATGTCATGGCGAAGGAAGTTTAGTGACTTCACTGCATCAATAGTTTTTGTGCGGTGTTTGGATTGGCTCGAACTTCCAAAGCCGCAGGTGATGTTCAAGACTATGAAATCATGACATGAATGAAATCGAAAGATATCTTTTGTGGTCGTGACTAAAAGATTATATATTTGGTGTTGCAACCTAAATTATAAAGTTATAACTTGAATGAAATTGACGTAAAAGAAGCCATGATTGTGAAAGGCACGGCTTTGGTGCACATAGGCTCGAGCGCATGTGAAGCTCAGACATAATGCCTCACCTTGGCCAGAGCAAGGCTCATTCAGCCAAGCACATAAAGGCACGTGCCTTCCCTAAGGCATGTGACACTCCACAGACTTGCTTCCATGCAGGTGCACCTTCCCTGAGGCAAAAAGCTCTCCACAGGCTCGGGCCCACCCCGAAGCCTAGCAAGGCACGCTACCGTGTCGTGTCAGGGCACGGGCCCGTGCCAGGAGGACCCTCTGCATGAACAAAGTCGTGCCGTGCTGAGGGCTTTTGGTCGCATGCCTTGTCAGGCACGGCACGGATGCCTGGCACATGGGCACGCACGGGACCTTGCACCAAGCAATGCCCGACTGGGAGACGACAAGATGATGCTGGACGAGCGATGGTTAGGCATGCCCGATGGGGAGGGCGGCACGCCACCCGAAACCCTAATTGGAAAAAAAACATCCGACCCAACCCGAACTGCTCCGACCAACCCGGCCCGAACCCGAGGAAATTCTGGGCAACAGGAATGTCGGGCCTACCTTCGAAAAACCATGTCGTGTCAGGCACGGCACAGCAGACTTGTCAGGTCTTGCACAGCAGACAACTATCTCAAGTTGATTGAGCACAAGATATCAAATTGAACATCATATGTTCGTGACAAAAAATACTAAAAAAAAATTAAAACTAAACACATATACTATCAATTTTATTATTTTGATATAATATTCAAAATAAATTTCAACTATTTAATAAAACAAAAAAAATAGAAAAAATTGAGTTCTTTTATTATGTTGATATTACATTCATTTTTTAAATCACTTATATTTTAAAAAATAGAAAAAATAGAAAAAATAAGTACTTTAATATTAAAGAGTTTCTAATTTAGAACTAAATAAATTAAAAATATAATTCTCAACAACATAAAATATATATCATATTTAAATTACACATCAATTTATAGAAATCATTATTCTTGACTACATACTAATGATAATCTCAATTTTTTTTTCTTCCTGAATAGATTTTTGAATATTTGTATACAAGAAAAAAAAAGATACTAAAATTTTATATTTATATTTTTTCAACCCATATTTTGTATTGCACTTTATTTTTATTTAGTTTGTATGCATATAAAGTATGAAAATCATAAGGGCACATCATGTCATTTAGTACTATTCATTTTTAAGTTATGATAAATGAGATCAATAATATTTAGGAATAAAAGTTTATTGTATTTATTAATTTAAGATTGTTATTATCTTAATTGATAATAAAAATAAAGATGTAAATTAAAAATTATATGATAAAATATAATCAATTAAAGATATATAAAATCTAGTATATGATAATAACATGAAACATCATACTTAAAATTTTAAAATTAATTACTTGAAAAAAATTATTTTATAATTTTGACCCTGAATCATGAGTGAAACACAATTCAAATTTATTTTATAATTATAATATATTTATATAATCATCAACCTAAAAATATGATAATTTTAATATTAAAGATGATAAATTTTAAATTTACGAGTTACCAAAAAATAAAAACAAATAAAAAAAACTCAAAATTTAATATGAAATAAAAAAAAATTGAAGTTTAATTTGTATAAATAATTTATAAAAAAGATCATATTATCTAAAGAACTTAAATTTATAATTTTGACTTCGAATCATGATTGAAATAACAAAATTTATATGATATAAAAAAAATAAAATTTGATTTGTATACTATTTTGTAAAAAAGATCATATTAACTATAGAACTAAAATTTATAATTTTAGCTTTGAATCATAAGTGAAAGATAATTCAAAATTATTATATAATTAGAACATAATCATCAATCTAAAAACATGATCATTTTTAATATTTAAGATAAATAATTCAAAATAAACACGAGACAACACACTATACACCCTAAAATTAGATCAAACATGACTTTATTAAGATAAATTTTAAGTGCATGAGTTACCAAAAAATAAACACAAATAAAAAAAATAGAACTAAAATTAATATGACTAATCACAATAATTTCAAGAATATGTTATTATGGTGAATATGATCAAAATTTGAAGATCAAAATTAATGTGAGGTTGTTGCTTAGAAAAAAGTAGTCCCCTACGCTCAAAAATAAAAACAATATAGCTAGCATGGCTCGCCATATATAAAAATGGAGGGCACGTCAATAACATATTATGGCAAAAAAAAGATAACATTTACCACACCAAAAAAAAAAAAACTAGGGTTCTTCAAACAAAATTGAGAATGAAATGTGGGGTGAAACTTACATCAATTCTAATAATTTTTGACGGTATTGAGTGTTTTGCAGCAACCCTATCAGACAGAAATAAAATATAAAACTCCACGTTATTGAAAATTTATAGGATCAAATGCTACTGAATTTTAAAGGCTAGCAAACACAAAGAAGTAGCAGCCATAAGCATCATCCATAAAAAAAACTCTCCTAAAGAGCTCTTCTAATATACGTACCTCCTAATACTTACAGTGATATATTTTTAAAAAAACTGTATATAATAAAATAAAACATGCCCTTTGCAAACAAAAATGCAACGTACTTTTTCTGAAACACAAAATGGGATTCTCAAAGGCAGCTCAAGATGCAAGTTGAAATATAACCCTCTCTATTCCCTCTCTTCGACTCTCTCTCTCTCTATTCTCTCTCTTCTCTCTCTCTCGCTATTCTCTTTCTCTCTCTCTACTCTCTTTCTCACTCTATTCTCTCTCTACTCTCTTTCTCTCTCTATTCTCTCTCTCTCTACTCTCTCTCTATTCTATTTCTAATCTCTCTATATCCCTTTCTAATCTCTCTATATCACTTTTATTCTCTTTCTAATTTCTCTCTCTATTCTCTCTATCTCTCCCTCTCTCTCCATCTCAATTCTATTCTATCTCTCTCTCTATATATATATTCTCTCTCTCTATATATATATTCTCTCTCTCTCACTCATTTCACTAATGATGAACACTAGTAAATTGATGGTCATACTCAGTATATTAGACTTCTACTTAACACATGATTTGAGAGAGATAAACAACTCAACAGCCTAATCGTTGATAATCAAATAGACTAAATTTGATGAGTCTCAAATCTGAGTTTTCCCACCATTAAACAAAGTCACTTATCATCGTATCAAGACATGACATCTTATATAGGCATGCACTATAAATATTTACAAATGATCAATCATCTCAATATTAATTTTTGACAAATATTTTAAATTTCAAAATTCTTATGTTGATTTAATATATTACTTTTTGTATAATAACACATTTTTTACTTCAATAAATTTCATAACATTCAAATAATTTTATTAGCGCCTACTATATTACCTAAACAAGTAGAGTAATTTAGTATAATATATTGGCTTCTTCTCGACCTGAGTGAGGTGAGATTGGACTAACGGCTAACTGACTAGAATAGTTTGTGTGTGTGTGTGCGCGTAGTGTGCAAATTGTATGCTAGTGCGAGTAGGGGGCAACGGAGTGTACATTAAGTGTGTAAAGTGTAATGATTGTGCTCCGTATAAATTGTACATGATAGGAATACAAAGTTATGTGAAACCTAATTCACTAGTAATAACTCACTAGAAATTAAATTCAAATTCAATTCACAAAACGTATAGTTTATCAATTAGAGTAATCTTTATCATATATTGAAATACCAAATAGAGAATAAATTTCCAGAGAAATTATCATTAGTAGACACATAATTACTTATTTACCTAAGACAACCAAAGACAATAATATTTTAATAACATGAGTCATTGCTCTCTCAACAACTAGACTCTCTTTAAACATATCATATATAGAGGTGTCAAATAAGCCGTAACGCACCGACACGACCCATTTTTGAGTGGCCTAGTTGGGCCACCATGCCATTTCGGCCCAAGTAGCACGACCAACACAATTCTGGGCAGATTCGTGCCTACCATGCCAAGTCATCTCGGATCATACTAGATTTAATTTAAACACCACGTGGATTTGAGGGGTACAACACTTAAAAAAGTACTCCATTTTTTTAAACGAATTCAAACACGGTCACCATGCCGGTCATCACAGTCCAGGGTCATGGTGATCCATGACCCGTGTCTCATTCCTGGCTAAGAAGCATGGACACGGACACGAGGATACGACAGCGCAGAATACGGGAACACGGCAAATTCTAAAAAACAAAGATACGGATATGACTAGGATACGATATTATAAAAAAATAAAATTAAAAATAAACATTATTTTCTTTATAAATATTAAGTATTTTATAAAATAAATTAAATTAAATTAAATTAAATTAAAATATTTTATTTTATAAAATAAATATATATTTTTATTTTATAAAAAAATATTTTATTTTATTTTATTTTATAAGATAATATTTATAATTATTTTATTTTATAAGATAATATTATATTATTTTATTTTATAAGATAATATTTATAATTATTTTATTTTATAAGATAATATTTATAATTATTTTATTTTATAAGATAATATTTATAATTATTTATTTTATAAAATAATATTTAAATTTTTATTTTATAAGATAATATTTATAATTATTTTATTTTATAAAATAATATTTTATAATTATTTTATTTTATAAAATAATATTTATAATTATCTTATATTATATAAAAATATATTTTTTTTATTTTTAAAATAAAAATATTTTATTTATTTTATAAAAATCACACCCCCCATAGAATTGTGCCTGCCCTGCATCCCCAGAGATCGTGCGAGCCCCTGCCTCCCCCCCTCAAATCGCGCCCGCCCCATGCCGCCCCA
>JAREIK010008666.1:0-24465 GCA_029783825.1 Sapria himalayana | reverse complement strand
CTATCTTTCTGGCTATCTATCTATCTATACATCTATCTTTTTTGGTTGGATCGGTCTATCTATATATCCATATATATTACTATTTGTCTATATGTATATCTGCCTTTATATCAATTTCCCTATCAACTTATTTTTTTTTATCTAACTAACTTTATTTTTTCTATTTTATCTATCTACCTTTCTATCTATCTCTTTCTCTTTCTATAAGTCTATTTGTCATCTATCTATCTCTTATTTATCTATTTTTCTATTTATATGTCTATAATTATATTTGTCTATCTATCTATCAATCTATCTATCGATTAGCCAATATATGTATAGCTATCTATTTATCTATATATTTGTCTATATATCTATTTATATAACAACCTAACTCTTTAACTATCATCAAACTAACAGTATATTATTAGTCTATCTATTTAACTTTCTATCAATCTTTCATTCTTTCTATCTATCTAACTATCAATCTATCAATATGTCTATCTAGCTATCTATTAATCTATTTATCAGACTCACTATCTATCTATTTATCTATATATCTATCTTTCTACCTATCTACTTATCAGCCTAATTATTTATCTCTCTATCTTTTTATATATCTATTTGTGTATCTATCTATCTACCTTTTTATGTGACTTTTTATCAGGCAATTTGTCTATCTATCTATCTTTTATCTGTATATCTATGTATCTGTTTAACTATCTATCTATCTGACTATCTTTCAATCTATCTATCAGACTATATGTGTGTGTGTATATATATATATAATATGTCAAATTATCTATATTTTTATCTCCTTATCCTCTAATCTACTTTTTTGTCTATCTATATATAAGTTTTATTTGTCATTCTGTAATCTATGTATCTGTCAATTTGTTTAATAATCATCAATCAATCTATCTATCTATATGTTAATATGTCTAACTATCTAATTATATATCTATTTGTCAATCATTCTATCTATCTATTTATCTATCTATCTATTATCTATCTATACATCTATCTAACTATATATAGGTCTATCTATCATTCTATCGATCTATCATAAATTTTTCTATTTGTCTATCTATCTATTTGACTATATGTTGATATGTCTATCTATTTATTAGTTTATCTATCTATTATCTATCTATCTATCTATCTACCCATCTATCTCTCTACCTATCTCTATATCTATTTGTGTATTTATCTATGTGTCTATCTATCTAATTATATATATATCTATTTTCCTAACTATCTAACTATTTAACTATCAATACAACTATCAGTCTATCAGTAAATCTATGTATATTATTTATCTATCCCTATCAATCTATCCATCTTTCTGTCTATCTATCTATCTATCTAACTATTTGTCCTATTTATATATCTGCCTATGTACTCATCAACCTATCTACATATGTTAAGATCAGTCTATCTTTCTATCTATCTATCTATCTATCTATCTATATCTTTATCTTTCTAATAGTCTATTTGTCAATCTATGTATCTATCTATCTATTTATCTATCTCTTTATATGACTATTATTATATTTATTGATCTGTGCATTAATCTATCTATTTTACTATCTCTATATCTATCTATCTATCTATCTAATTGTCAATATATCTATTTGTCTAACTATTTATATATCTACCTTTATAACTATCAATCAAACTATCATTTTACCTATTTATCATTCTCTATATCATCTATCTAATTAACTAACTACTACTATCTAACTAACAAACTAACAAACTATATATCAGTCTATCTATCTATCTTTGTATCTATCTTTTTATTAGGATATTTGTCTATCTATCAATCTATCTATCTTTCTATTTATCTATTTTTTAAGTCTATCTAACTAACTAACTAACTATCTATCTGTCTATCTACCTTTGTGTCTATTTGTCAATTTAGATATCTAACAATTTTCCAATATATATATATCTATCTATCTAACAATCTATCTATCTATTTTTTATCCTATTATTTATTAATCAATCTATCTGTCTATCTATTTATTTATATATCTATCTATTTATCATCCATCTATCTATTTGTCTATCTAACTATCTTTCCATTTATCATTCAGATGATTTATCTATCTATCTAACTATCTATCTATCTATCTAGAAGCCTATCTTTACATCTATCTATGTATCTGACTATTTCTATATATATTATTTATATTTATATATTTATTTATTTATATTTATAATTATATATGTTAAACTATTTATATTTTTATCTGCTTATCCTCATTTAGCTTTTTTGTCTATCTATCTATATGTTTTTACTATCAATCTGTAAATCAATTTATCTATCTATTTGTTTAATAGTCTATCAATCTATAATCTTTCTTTCTATCTAGCTATCTATATGCTAATGTGCCTAACTATCTAATTATATATCTATTTTTCGATTAATCTATCTATCTATTTATCGATCTATCTATCAATCTATTTATCTATCTATCATCAATCTATTTTACTATTTATCTATCAATCTATCAATCTATCTATCTATGTATCTTTCTTTCTATCAAACTATCAATCTTCCTTTCTAATAATCTGTCAATCTATCTATCTATCTATCAACCTATCTATTTGTTTATATGTCTATCTATTATTCTATCTATATGTTAATCTATCTATCTATCTATCTATCTGGCCATCTATCTATATGTTTATTTTTGTATCTATTTATTTGTCTGTCTACATATCTATCTATCTATATATCAATTTGTCTATTTGTGTATTTTGTATCTATCTATCTATGTGTCTGTATATCTTTCTATTTCTATATCTATGTATTATATATCTATCTGTCTATCTATCTGTTTGTCCTGTCTGTATGTCTATCTATCTATGAGTCTATGTATATAATAGTCTATCTGTCTATCTATCTATCTATATAAGTTTCTATCTTTCAATCTATATATCTCTATATCAATCTATCTATCTATTTGTCTATCTCTATATTTATTTATCCATCTATCAATCTATCTATCTATATGTATATTTGTTTATCTGTGTATCAATCTATCTATCAGTCTATTTGTCTATCTGTCTATGTATATCTATCTATCTGTGTATCTATCTATATATTTATATGATTATAATTTTATCTTTCTAACTTCAATTTGTATATCTTTCTATCTGTCAAACTATATTTCTTTTTATCTATCTATATGACTATTTCTCTATTAGTTTTTCCATCTATCTCTCTATCTCACTATCTTCTATTTGCCTATTTGTATATCTTACTATCTTTTGATATGTCTATTTATCTATTTATCTATATATTTATCTATTTATAAGTCTTTCTATTTATTTATGTATTTGTATATATGTATAACTAAATATATAAGTATCTATTAATTTATCTTTCTATCTATCTGTGTATCAATCTATCTGTCTATCTATCTATCTATCTATCTATGTGTTTAACTATCAATCTTTCTATTTGTATAATGTCTATCTGCTTGTCTAACTATTTATATATCTATCTATAAATCTATCATTTTATATTTTTATCTCTCTATCTTTTTATATGTTTAACTATTTGTCTATCTATCAATATATCTCTCTTTATGTATATTTGTTTATTAATCTATCTACCTATGGTTTATTTGTCAATCTGTATATCTATCTATCTAACCATTTATCTAGCTAAATGACAATATGTGTATCTATGCATCTATCTATCTATTTATATTATTGTTTATCTATATGTCTAACTTTTTTTTATCTATCTATCTGTATATATGGGCTATTTAATTATCTATCTGTCTGTCACTTTTTGTACCTATCTATCTGTCTATGTCTTTGTGTCTGTGTCTAGGTGACTATGTATCTATGTCTATATGTGTCTAAATGTATGTGTCTATGTGTAGATGTGTATATGTGTCTATTTCTATATGGGTCTAGGTGTCTATCTGTCTATGTATATATCTACCTATGTATATATCTTTTTATCTATCAATCTTTATATATATATATATATATATATATCTATCTATCTGCATATCTATTTATTGTTGCTCTATATATCTATATGTTTCTATTATCTTTCTATCTACTTGCCTATGTGAATATCAATTTATTTTCATTCTATCTATTTTCAACCTGTCTATATAATTATCATTGTATCTATCTATATGTCTGTCTGTCTATCTATCTATCAATTTGTCTTTCTATATTTCTATCTATCTATCTTTCTTTCTATCACTCTATTCATCAATTAGACTATCAGTTTATCTATCTATTTATCTAACTATATAAATGTCTATATAATTATAACTATCTATCTGTTTATCTATCTATCTAACTATATTTCTATTTGTCTATCCATCTAAAAGAATATTACTCTATCAATCTTTTAGTATATAATTCTATTAGTATATGTGTCTATATATTTATCTATCTATCGGTCAATCTCTATCTATCTAATAGTCAATTTGTCTATCTATAACTTGTTTAACCATATATCTATCTTTCTATGTGTTTATCATTCTATCTATCTATATGTCTTTTTATATTTTTAAGTATCAATCATTCTATCTATAAATGTATATATGTATCTATCTATCTATCTATATATCAGTATATATGTTTATCTGTCTATCTATCAATCAATCAATCAATTTAGCTATCTATATTTCTATATATCTATCAATTTGTGAATCTATCTATATGTCTATCTATCTATCTATTTATCTATGCATTTATTGATTTGTCTATCTATCTATCTAACTATCTATGTGTCTATATAACTTTTTGTTTTTCTATGTATTTATTTGTTTATCTTTATATATATATATATATTTATCTATAATCATAAGTATCTATCTATATATTTATCTATTTGTTTATCTTTCTATCTATCCATCTATCTTTCTATATTTCTTTCATGTCTTTCTTTATATTTTTCTATCTATTTATCTATGAATCTATCTATCTATCTATTTGTCTATATATCATATTTCTAATTGTCTAATTATCTATCTATCCATCTATCTATCTATATATCTATCTATCTGTATATATGTAAATCTGTCTTGCTATCAATCATTCAATTTATCTATTTATCTATCTATCTATTTGTCTATTTGTCTATATGTCTATTTGTATATCTATCTATTTGTAATCTATCTATCTAACTATATATTTATTTTCTTGTCTATCTATGTATATCTATCAATCTATATATCTATGTATATATATATATGTGTGTGTGTGTGTGTGTGTGTGTATCTATCTATCTATCTATCTATCTATCTATTCTTCTAACTGTCTATATGTTTATCTTTCTATACGTCTACTTGTCATTATATCTATTTGTCTATCTATCATCTCTCTATCTATCTATCTATTAATCTATCTCTCTATATATTTACCTTTGTCTCACTATATCTTTCTATCTATCTATTTATCTTTTGATCTATCTATATGTCTATCTATATATGTCTTTATTTGTTAATCTATCTATTTATCTATAAGTATAGATATCTATTTATTTGAATTTCTTTATTTTTATCTTTTATCTATATATCTATCTGTCTGTCTAAATGTCTATTTATCTATCTATATAATGTGTCTATTTATATTTTTTTTGTCGATACATTTATCTATATAACAATCTATTTGACTATCAGTAAATCAATTTATCTTTATATCTATCTGTCTGTCTAATAGTCTATCTATCTATCTATCTAGTTTTTATCTATTTATATTTCTGTCTATTTGTTTATCTATCTATCTTTCTATATATATATTTGTCTATTGTCGATTTGTATATCTGTATATATATATATCTCTCTCTATCTCTCTCTCTATCTATACATTTATATTTATATCTATCTACTTGTCTATCTATCTATCTATTTGACTATTTGTTTATCTGTCTAACTATCGATATGATGTTTTTCTATCTATATATCTATCTATCAATGTATCTACTATCCATATATTTGTCCATCTGTATATGTATTTTTTATCTATCTATCTATTAGTCTATCTATCTATTTTTTTATAATTGTCTATCTATCTATCTAACTATTTATGTATCAATATGTTTATCTATCTTTTTATTTATTTAGCTATCTGGAGATATCTCTACATTTCTATCTATCTATCTAATTATTTAATTATATTTTTGTCTATTAGTCAATCATTAAATCTGTCTATCTATCTATATATATTTCTGTGTATTTATCTATCTATCATTATATCTATCTAACTATCCAAATATTTTTCTATCTATCTATCTTTCTCTCTGTCTGCCTATTTTCTATCTGTATATATATATATATATATATCTCTCTATCTATCTATCTATATATCTATCTATGTGTCTATTCGTCTATCTATCTTTCTATCTATTTAATTGCCTATCTATATATTTATATATCTATCTATCTGTTTGTCCATCTAATTATTTGTCTAATTCATTATATATTTATCTAACTATATTTGTAACTAATTAACTACCTATCTTTCTATCTATCTAAGAGTCAATCTTTTAATCTATCTATCTATCTATCTAATTGTCTAAATATCTTTCTATGTATTAGAATATCAGTAAATCTATATATTTGTTTATCTCTCTATATATCTATATAGCTATCTATCTATCTGTTTATCTCTCTATCTTATATATATATATCTATCTATATATCTAACTTAATTATATCTCTAACTATTTATTTATCTATCAATCTATTTGTCTATCAATTAATCTGTCTAATCTATCTGTCTATCTATTTATCTGTGTTTATGAAACTATCTTTCTATTTTTCTAACTATCTATATGTCTATCTGTTAATCTATGTATATGTCTATCTAACTATTTGTCTATCTATCTATTTTTATAACTATATAACTAACTATCTATTTATATGTTTATCTATCTATATTTCTATCTATCTTTCTTTCTATTAGTCTTTCTATCTTTCTATCTATCTATATTTTTGTTAATCTATTTATCTATATATTTATTTTTCTGTTTATCTATAAATCTATCTAAATCAATCTAATTGTCTATCTAGCTAGTTATGTATCTATCTGTCTATTTATCTCTTTTGTCTATCGGTTTATCTATCTATCTATCTATCTATATATTTGAATATATGTATATCTATCTATATATTTGTCTATCAATCTATCAATATATATTTGTCTATCTCACAATCAATATATCTATATATCTATCTGCCTATCTGTATGTATATAAATCTATCTTTCCATCTTTCTATCTATCAATTTTTTATCTTTATATTTATCTATTTATCTATTTGTCTATGTCTCTATCTACTTATATATCTATTTATCTATCTATATGTCTATCTCTATTTGTATCTATCAATCTATCTCTATATATGTGTCTATGTTTTTATGTTTCTATGCGTCTATGTGTCTATGTCTCTTTGTGTCAATGTGTCTATGTATTATTGTGTCTATGTGTCTATGTGTCTATGTATTTATTTATTTATCTATCTATCTATCTAATTTTCAATTTATATATCTATCTAATTTTCAATTTATATATCTATCTATCTATGTATCATCCTAGAGAACAATCAAAATAAAATAAGTGAAACAAAAAACTCTAGAAGACAACAATTTTGGAATACTCTTTCCAAGTAAAAATATGAGTCATCTCAATCAGTTGCCTATTCTTCCGTCAGCCAACTTATTTCGTTGAAGGTATTATATTACAAAAAAGTCTAGTATATAATATGATGATCTATATAATAAATATTAAATTGATATGACATAAATTATAATATATTATTATTTTTTAATTTTTATAATTTTATCAAATTGAGTTTTTATTAATTTATAAAAAACTTTAACCAAAGAAGACTTCTGATCTATCACGAAATAGATATATCCAAATATATCTTGAACAGTCAACAACGAATATGATCAGATACTTAAATCTCTATTTAATCATATTTCTATTAGGTTTTCATATGTTTAAGTTAAAGATGTCAATCGGGTTGTGTTATATCGACATAGCATCGTAGGAGATAAGCTCGTCTATAGTTATTTGAGATGCATTATGCATTGAGATGCAGGGTGCATCAAGGCGAAAGGCACACCGAGGTGTGAGTCACACCCAGGCGCAAGGTGCACCCTGGCACAAGGCACACCCAGGTGTAGGGCGCACCCAGGCGCAAGGCACGCCGAAGCGCAAGGCGCACCCAGGCGCAAAGCACACTGAGATGCAAGCAAACCAAGGCAAAGCGCATCGAGGCACAAAATCCTTTTGGAGCATGGAGGCACAAGGGGTAATAAAGGTGAAATTTTTTTTGTGACATACTCTACATAAAAATACATAAAATTTTTATATTTAACTAAAGAATTATTTATATTTTTTATCTATTACTAAAATAAAATCAAAAAAAAATAACATTAAACATAAAAAATATATTTATTAGTACTTCTCAACATCACTATCATTAAGAATAATAAAATAAAATAATTGAATTTTAACAATCCAATAAATAAAGTTAAAAAATTAAACTTCAAATATAGCATATCAATAATAAAAATAAAATATCATTAATATTTTTTGTATAACAAAAATTAAAAATTTAAAAAGATATACAAAATAAATACTTATAGATCTTGCTCAAACTCTAAATCCATAAAATCATCATGACTATAATTTGTTTCATTATCACTCTTGAACTCTCACTTGTCTTAATCTTCATCTCCTGATAACTGGGTCATTTTTTCATCTTCATCAATCAAAATAAAAGTAAAAGTATATTTAAAACTTGATGATATTAACTTTGATATTTATATTTTAATTGAACATTCTTTAATTTTTTATATAAACCTTTAGCTCCTCTAGCTCTTACAACAGCATCACAAGTTAAATTATTACTCTCGGGTGTAAAATTATCTTCTGCAACATCTTCATCTTCTTTTTTTTCATCTATTATTTATTGTTATAATTTATATCTTCCAAAAAAATAAAATCAATAATATGATGCTCATTGAATCTTTTTATCAAGGCTCAATTGTACTTAACATATATCAAATCATTCAACCATTAATATTCAAACTTATTTCTCCTCTTGTTATAAATCTAAAAAAATCACTATTATTAGATTATATATTATATTAAATAATATAATAAAGATATTAATTTTTCGTAATTATTTAAATAATTTACATTCTCAAGATATGTTAATTTATTTCACAACAAGATACACTATATATTAGGTTAAGATGCCATAATACAAATTTTTACCAACTATTAATATTAGATCCAAATATACTTCATTATTCAATTATATTTAATATAAATAAATTATCAGCTAAATATTTCAAATATTTTAATAAAAAAATATATTAATTTAAATAGAGTAAATAACTAAATTAAAAAACTAACCTAATAGTTAAGACTTCTTTGGTCGTATGAAAAAATCATAATCAAAAATGTATTGAGAATGGATGTACAAGTCCAATTATGATATAATCATATCTTATTCACCTCTCGATTTCATCAATCTCAACATACATTTACATACATCTTCAAGATTTTTGAATCTAGATTTACTACTAATCCTTTTGTATCATAATAAAACTCTATGTACAAAATTTTCAAGCTGAATATAAGGTTGATGAAGCTGAATCTCTCACAGCCTATTAATGATTTTCATGATTTCCTTATACTTCTTTTTACTCTCATTAAAGCTTTTGATAATTATTTTCTGTCTTTTGTATGAAAACATAAATGAAACTCATTGTATGCCTCTTTTCACCAACCACCAAGCAAAGAATATGTATAAGATTGTCTGACACCTTCGAACAAAATATTACAGTATCCTAAAAATGAGGCATAAAAATTATATTTTTTCTCTTTTCCTCTTTTGCCAATTAATACCTTCCTCAAGTTATTTTTTTATTTATTAATACGAGATAAGGTGATGAAACCCATTACAAACCACATCTTTGTAAGCCTCAACAACTAATTTTGCTCAATAAATCATCTAATCATATTAAGCAATCTCACTTTATTATAAATACAACCACATATAAATATAACTCACTTTAGTCTCTTCTTGATATATGATAGTTTTATAAAATCTTTCAACAATAAGTCAAGAGAATGTGCAATACATAGTATCCATTACAAATATTGTCTTTTTTATTTCAACAATCTACCTTTATAAGTTAAAGCTAAACATTAATATAGAAATAATATAAAATGTGTAATAACCTAAATAAAATAATAAAAAAATCAAATTAAATTTTAAATATTTACCATCACATAATTTGAAATATTATCTATTATAACATGAATAATATTATCTTTGTTAACTTCTTTCACCCAACTATTAAATAATTTAAATAATTTATCTCTCGTCTTGATCATAAAAAAATATCAATAGGTTTAATAAACATGAATACATGATTTTTCTTTATAAATTTACCAAGAAATTCACCAACATTCTTTCTTTCCTATCAGTTCATTCATTCTATATAATTAAATATTCATTTTACTTCCATTATGTAAAAAGATTCTTCATCAAATTAAATCTAAAAATTAAATCTATTATATCTCAAATAATAATTAATTCTTTTTTAGACTGGTAACTCTCACATCATAAAAATTAAATCTATTATATCTCAAATAATATTGCCCATTTGCCTTTCAAGCATTAGTTAAGAACTAATATAGTTGACTATATTAAATGAATTATAGTATTATATAACTATCTACAAAATAATATATCAAATTCTTTGTAAGAATTAATTCTTTATTTAGACTAGTAACTATCACATCATGAAAGTTAGATCTCTTATATTTCAAATCATATTACCTGATTATCTCAAGCATTAGTTAAGAACTAATATAGTTCACTGTATTAAATGAATTGCAACATCATATAATCATCTACAAAATAAAATATCAGCTCTTTCCTTAACCTCTTACTTGTAAGTATTATTGAGAGTGATGCATTGTGGGGCCAGTGCATATGGCATGCCTGAGGCATGCTTGAGCTCAAGGCATGCCTGTGGAATGCATGGCCTTTGGGTGCTAACATAGCCCAAGGCCCACTTTTCTCAACCAGAGGTGTTGGGAAGGACATGGTCGAGTTAGCCACTACCTATGCCCCCTCACCCTAGTTGGTTAGCTAATTTATGACTATTGGGTGATAACAATGGCTGACTAGCAGATAGTCAGTGCCCAGTGGCCTATGGCCATAGCCACTAGATTGCACTAGCTAGGACAACCCGTCAACCAATGCCTAGTGACCATTAGGCATCAAGCAAGGGACCATGGGCACTAACTTTGTCATATAGAATTTGTTTTTAAAATTGAAATTTAATTTTTAAAAATTTAATTATTAAATATAAATTGTATTGCATTGTAAATGAAAATGAATAAAAATCAACTCAATAAAAAACACATCTATTTTATGATTTTGATTTCATCATAATATCACAAATAATAATAAATTAACAAACTAAGTAAAATGCACGACAATCAACAATAGTCAACAATGGTAACATGTGAGTCTTAAGGCATGTCTGAGGCACACATAGTCGTTGGGTGCTAATACGGCCCAAAAGCCTACTTTTCTCAGCCAGGCAAGTTGGGTAGGACAGGATCTGGTTGGCCACTACCTATGCCCCCTCACCCTTGTTGGTTGGTTGGCCGATCCTTGGCTGTTGGGTGCTAACACTAGCTGCTAGTAGCCAGCCAATTCCCAGTGGCCTATGGCCACAACCATTTGATTGTACTAGCTAGTGTCTTAAGGCGTGCCCAAGGTAGACATGGCCGCTGG
This sequence comes from Sapria himalayana, assembly GCA_029783825.1. Lineage (NCBI taxonomy): Eukaryota > Viridiplantae > Streptophyta > Magnoliopsida > Malpighiales > Rafflesiaceae > Sapria > Sapria himalayana. Next base: position 12,670 of record JAREIK010008666.1, on the reverse strand, counting down.
GTGCTAACATAGCCCAAAGGCCCACTTTTCCCAGCCAAACATTTTGGGTAGGACAAGGTCAGGTTGGTCACAACCTATGCCACCTCACCTTGGTTGGTTGGCTGGTTTCTGGTACTAACACTGGCTGACTAGCAGCTAGCCAATGCCCAATGACCTATGGACATAGCCACTAAATTATACTGGCTAGGTCAACCCATCAACTAGTGCCAAGTGGCCACTCGGTATTAGGCTAGGGGCGATAGACACTAACTTTTTCATATAGAGTTTTTTTAAATATAATTTAAATTTTTTAACAATTTAAATATTAAAAATAAACTATATTATATTGTTAATGAAAATGAAAAAGAGTCAACTCAAAAAAATATATATCTATTTCGTGATTTTGATGTTGATCTTATCACAATATCACAAATAATAATAAATTAGAAATTAAGTAAAAAACACAATAATCAATAGTAGTCAAGAATAATAACAAGTGAGTCTTGTAATATCCAAGATAAGTTTGTATGGTACGGATTGTCACATCACAAGTTTTTGTCAAAACCTCGATACCCTCGATGTCATGTGAGTAATCATTCACTAGTAATTTTTTCATTTGATCCTAAAGACTAATTAATGAATCCTCGCAGTCTTTTAAGCATGAGAATATTTTTATGATATATGGTCACAATATCAATCTCTTATCTGAAATAATATAAATAATCACAAAAAAATAAACTCAATAATATGAAAGATACCAAAAAGATTAGTAAATCACGTATAATCTTAGATAATATGAGATAGATGAATTTGTATGATTTTTAGTAATTTTATGAAGAAAGGAGAGAGATAATGCATCTCTTCTGGTTTGATTTTTGTGGTGGGAGGGGGATGGCATTTAAAGTGATTGCCTCCCATCAGGAGCACTTGCAATAATTCATGCCTTTTTTTCTTTCACAATGGGCATGCCTCCCCCCAAGCGAGGCACTACGGCAAGGGCATTGTGGTGCATGCACTTATTTAGAGCCTAAGGCACACCTGCTCTTAAGGAATGACTAAAGAGCGCCTAGTTGATGGGGGCTAACATGGCCCAAAGTCCCATTTTTCTCAGCCTGGTGTGTTGGGTTGGCCACTACCTGTGTACCCTCACTCTAGCTAGTTGGCTGGCTCCTGGCTACTGGATGCTAACACTAGCTTATTGGCAGCTAGCCAGTGCCCAATGGCCTGTGGCCACTACCACTAAACTATACTGGCCAGGCCAACCCGTCAGCCAATGCCTAGCAGCCACTAGGCATCAGGCGAGAAGCTGTAGGCATTAACTTTGTCATATAATGTTAGTTTTTAAAATAGAATTTTAATTTTTAAAATAAAAATAAATAAAAATCATAACTCAATAAAAAATATATCTATTTCATGATTTTGATTTCATCATGATATCACAAATAATAATAAATAAGAAAACTAAGTAAAAATCATGACAATCAATCGTAATTAGCAATAATAACATGTCATTCTTCTAATATCCACAATAAATTTGTATGGTTCAGATCATCACATCTCAAACTTATAGTCAAACCTCGATATCATTGATGTCATGTGAATCATCATTCACTAGCAATTATTTCACTTAATCCTAAAAACTTATTTCTGGATCCTCTCAGTCTTTTAAGCATAAGAATGCTTTTATCATATATGGTCACAATATCAGTCTCTTATCTAAAAATAATATCTATAATATCAAAATAAATAGGATCCGATATTATGTTAGATATTAGATGAGTTAGTATATCACGTATAATCTTATATAATATGAGATTGATGGATTTATATTATTTTCACTAATTTTATATATCTAAATTCTCAATATAATCATATGATAAAATAGAGCAATAAGTAATATCTAAGTACCGAGATAGCACTCTCTCATTCGACAAACCATCACATCATTTACCTCTACCTAACAGAATGAAAAAAATCATCATATTATACTCAAAAACTAACTAAAAGACTCACTAAAACTATAATACTTAGTGTCATAATATTTAAACATATTATCTAATTGTTCATGAATCCTACAATATGTTTCTTCTATTTTATTCATGCATGTGAATAAATATTTTAATATGTTTTATAGCTCTTTCATCTTAACCTTATTATCGATAGCTGCAATCAAATAATGTAAAGTAAACATTCATAATGTATATCTTCTATATTTGTTAAATGTATAACTAATATTACATATACACTTAAATACAATACATATAGTAAGAGTGTACATAAGTTAAGACATATTATCATATCATAAAAATCTTTAAGAATTTCAAAAACTAAATTTTTATCTTAAAATCTAAATTATTAATAATAATTTTACTAATTTTATTATTGACGTAGTTGAATACCAAGTGTTGATAGCCAACACTTGAATTCAACATTAACTATGTATAATACTAATGGAGTCTAACATTCATTTAAATTTTTTTCTTATTTAAGCCTACTTATGAACATAACATGTAAAAATCTTATTGTCTCCTAGGTATCATAAGATATTTAACTTTTAGTGAATTTTTTTATATTTTTCAAATATGAATAAAACAATTTTTATTCATACTTGCACTATTAGATTAATTTTATGATACATATACCTAACATAAAAAATATCATCTAATGATACATCTCTAATAATTCTCACAAACATATTAATCATAACACTTATATTTGAAACATTACCAAATATAATACTAAAAATTATATTTTGAATATCATATTCTCTAAAGATCTTTGAAAAATACTCATATATAGAGAGTCATAATGAGGATAAACAATCTCATGAAATTATAAATTTTTTATTTAATTTTCTACTTAAAAACAATATAGTGGGTGATAACTTATGTGAATACATCATCACAACTAATCTAAATGTTGAAAGTCACAAAAATCGCTTCAATGCTTTTTAAGTTCATTAATTACTAATTATTATGTTATTCCTACCAATTTACCTTGAAATTCTTTGATAAATAAATTAAAAGTAAGTTTGCATAATATGAATTTTATCAAGTCTTTCCTTCCAAACTCATTGTCATAAATGAAGTCAATAAACCTTAAGTTGATACAACTTCAAAATTTCACCGCTCAATTAAGTTTGTCTAAGATATAATGCACCATATTTTTTAGTGTAGTAATTGGCATATCAACAGCCCCTCCTACATATATATATCTTTTATAATATATATATATTATATCGAATCTTCTTCGATATCTCTAAAATTTAACTTTAAATTATGTTAAAATGTGTGTATTCTACTGAAGTTTGCCTATTTTTAAGTTTTTTAGTCACATGACTCAATGTCATAAAAGAAAACTTAGTTTCGACCTCAAACATTTCTATCAAGTTGCAACTATTATATATATATAAGTCGAATTCATTTTTATAATTTTTATTATTTGTTTTTTTTAATTTAAGAGACTAAAGCATGAGAAGAAGAATAGTATTTTTCTAATCTTTTACTTTTTTTGTTAATTTATTTATTTATATAAAAATTATTAAAACTAGAGTGAGTCAAGATGTTCAAATTAGTTTTCAGAGTAAACCAGTGTTAGTCAGGGTGTTCAAATTAGTTTACACCCCGCTTTACTTTAGCCATATATGACAACGTTCAATTAATCTTTGCACCCAACATTACTCCAGCCAAATGTCACGTTTAGGTTCAGGTGAGCTTTGCACTCAACATAACTAGGCCATGCTGAGGTTCGGGTGAGTTTAAACCCAGATTTAAAAATATTTAAAAAAATACGGCATTACTTTTTTATACCCAACTTGAAAATATTTACAAAAGAAAAATGCATGACTTTATATATTAAAAAAAATTAAACCAGATAAAAATATATTTACATATTAATGCATTTAAAATGTAAAACATGAAAATACCCCAGCATGTACAGTAATTTACAAATTCAATTATATATTTAGATTAAATATATAAGCATGTACAATAATTTTGAAATTCAAAATATAGATATATTATATGTATAAATAAATAAATAAATAAATAAATAAATAAATAAATATATATATATATATATATATATATATAAGTTAATGTACAAAATTTTTCTAAAACATTTATATATATACATACACACACACACACACACATTAATTTATATAATTATATCCATGAATATTTTGAAAACTTATATATATAAATCTACATATATAAATATTATCAAAACATTATATATATATATATATATATATATATATATATATATATATATATATATATATATATATATATGTTATTTTGGAAAGGTATGTCATGGTCTATATATGAAATTATAACTAACCCAAATAGGTAAAAAAAATTCCTAGCTAAATGCATATATTTTGAAAAAAAAAATATTTAAAGAATTATAGATTCTAATAGTATATAAACTAATAAAAAAATAAATTCAGATTATTATTTAGTGACAGATTTAAATTAGCTGGGAAAAAGCTGTCGCTAATAATTATCTAGGGAAATTCCATCACTAAATTCTTCGTTTTTCTTTGGGCAGAAATTACAAAAATCCAGTGGCAGGTTATGTAGGGATATAATTAGCTAGGAAAAATTCATCACTAGTAATTAGCTAGGTAAATTCCGTTGATAAATCCATCGCAAAATTAATCGATTTTATTTTCTGGGGAAATTCTGTCATTAAATCCATCACTAATTTATGGATTTTATTAGCTAGAGATATTCGCTTACTAAATCCGTACTTAAAATACGGATTTTATTAGCTAGTAAAAATCCATTGCTAATAAAGGATTTTATTAGCAAAGAAAATCTGTCGCTAAATCATTGATTTTTTTAGCAAAGGAAAATCCGTCGCTAAATCAAGGAATTTATTAGTAAGGGAAAACCCATCACTAAATCAAGAATTTTATTAGCAATAAAAAATCTATCACTAAATCTATCACTAAATCATTGATTTTATTAGCAAGGGAAAATCCGTCGCTAATTCTGTCACTAAATCAGTAATTTTATTAGCAAGGGAAAATCCATCGCTAAATTCATCACTAAATCATTGATTTTATTAGCAAGGGAAAATTTGTCGCTAATCTCGTCGCTAATCATTAATTTATTAGCAATGGAAAATCCATCGCTAAATTCATCACTAAATCATGGATTTAATTAGCAAGGAAAAATTCATCACTAAATCCATCGCTAAATCATGGATTATTTTAGCGAGGGAAAATTCATCGATAAATCCATTGCTAAAAATTAACTAGGGAAAATATGTCACTAGTTTCATCACTAATTTCATGCTTTTATTAGTGAGGGATATTCCATCACAATATCCATTGATAAATTCCTCATTTTTTGAGCGGAAGTTACCAAAATTTTTCTTCTCTAAATCCATCGCTAAAATCCCAGCTTTTTTTGAGCGGATTTTACGAAAATTTCCGTCGCTAATCCGTTGCTAAATACCTCATTTTTTGAGCGAAATTTACGAAAAATTTTCTCTCGTTAATTCGTCGCTAATCCGTTGCTCTTTTTTTTTCCAAAAAAAGATCATAAATCCCTTGGTATTCCCTAGCTAATCCCTTATAATTTAGCCAGGGATTGATCCCTAGCTAAAATTCTCTAGTTAAATTGATATTTTCTTGTAGTGAAATAGTTGAGATATTTAATTAATAAAATGATGATATGTCATATGATTGTTAACTCATAACAAATATGTGAAAGCCATAAAGAGAAATCTAGAATGCTACTTTCTAGAGCATAATAGTGATTTAGTGGGAAAATTTTATGATGAACATCATGTTGGACTAATTGTATGGTGATTAACCTTAGATAAATAAACAAACATAAGTTTCCACTTTGAGAGATAGCCAAATATTAAATGTCTTGCATTGATTAAAAGCTAGGATGATCTTGAGGATGATCAATAACTATATGTTAACTATATATGTATAATTATTTATAAATATTTGTATAACTATATAAATCTCTTTATAACTATATTTTATTATATTTGTAACTATGTAAACTCATTTTATAGCTATATCCACAACTATATATAACTATTTTTTAACTTAATTATAATTTATAACTATATGTATAATTCTATAACTATATTTCTAGTAAAATATACAATATGTTTAATAATATATAACAATATTTAATTGTATTTTACTATATAAATATTTGTATAACTATGTAATACTTTATATAATTTAATATAACTATATTTGTAAATATGTATACAAATATGTATTCATATAAGTAATTTATTTATTTGTTTATAACCTTTTATACATTTTTATATAACTACTTATAACTGCTTGTATGAATATATAATATATATATATATATAACTATATGTTTAACTATATATAACTCTATTTTTAACTATATATACTATAAGTATAAGAACATATAACTATAAATAATTATTTTTGACTATATGTATAACTATAAAAACATTATACATAAATATATTAAAATTTATAATAAACATGTATTTACAAATATTTTTATATATTAATATAAAAAAAAATTTATTTAGTATATCTATACCTATACATAACTATATGTATAATGATATTATAAAAATATATACATATACCTACATGTATAATATAAGTTAAAGTCTATGTGTATTTATATGTATACTACATGTAACTATTTATAATTACTATATAATAAACATACAAAATTATCTTTATTATGTTTATAACTATATATAAATATTGTAAAAATAAATAAAACTTTATATAATTAAATATAATTATATTTTTACCTAATTTAGACATATGTTATACATATATGTAAAATATATATTTGTTTATAACTATGTATATATTTATGTAAAACTAATATAACTACTCGTATGAATATATATATAACTAAATGTTTACTATAATATTATAACTCTATATATTATATGTTATATAACAATTAACTATAATAATTCTATCTTACTATATGTAATAACTATAAAAAATTTATATATCAACTATATTAAACTTATGTTTAACAACATATATTTAATATACATTTTATATATTTGTATAAAAAAATGTTTTTTAGTATATCTAACCTATACATACTATATGTATTATAATTATATGAAATTATATGAAAAAAAAAATATATACATACATGTATAAATATAAGTGTTAACTATATGTGTAACTATATGTATAACCACATGTAACTACATTATAATTTTATATATAAAAACATACAACCTATGTTTAACTATACGTGTATAGCTATATATAAATATTGTTTATTAACTTAAAAAAACTCTATAAATTAACTATAACTTATTTTTAAGTATGTATACTATATGTAATAATATATGTAAATCTAGATAATTATTTATAACTATACATTATGTATAAACTACTTATACTACTTGTATGCATGTATCTATTTATAACTATATGTTTAACTATATATAATTATTTATAACTACATATACTATGTGTACACTAACATATGATTATTAATGGGATAATACTAATTTGTTGCACTAACTTGATTAAATGGAAAAGATATATAATCAACAATATGTAAGCACATAACATGAGTGTGTCCATTGGTCAGGCTCATATATGGTATAATACAATTAAAGTACACTTACCTAATCCCAGCCCTTAGGCCTCAGACTCATATATGAACTTATGTATGACAAAAGATGAAATCTGATAGTTTTGTATAGAAGATAATTTGTTTTTCTTGTATGTAATTCCTCATTTTAACATTGCATTCTTTGTGTCTCTCTCTCTCTCTCTCTAATTCTTTATGTGTCACTCTCTTCCTCTTTTTCTTTCTGTGTAACTCTCTCTCTCTTGTTATTTTCTTTCTCGCTCTCCTTTCTTACTTGTTATCTCTCTCTATCTCTCTCTTTCCCTCCCTCCCTCCCTCTCCCTTTCTCTCTCTCCTCCTCCCCCTCCTCCCCTCTCTCTCTCTCTCTCTCTCCCTCCCCCCCCCTCTCTCTCTCTCCCCTCTCTCTCTCCCCCCCCCTCTCTCCTCTCTCTCTCTCCCTTCCCATTTCTCTCCCCCTCTCTCTCCCTCCCCCTTTCTCTCTCTCCCCTCTCTCTCTCTTCTCTCTCTCTCTCTCCTCTCCCTTTCTCTCTCTCTCTCTCCCTCTCCCTCTCACTCTCTCCCTCATTCCATCTATCCATTTCTCTGTCCCTCTCTCTCTCTCTCTCCCACCTTCTCTCTCTCTCTCTCTCCTCTCTCTCCCTCTCCCTCTCCCCCTTCAAACATTAAATGTCTTTTGTTTTTGCTTTCCTTTCTTGTACATTAGTGTATTTTGCTCCCTTTATCTAGGAATACCATGATATCGATTAATCTTTATCATGCTAAAATTACTTTATCTATTCATGTAGATTCTGCAAACGCATTGCCTCGATATTCATGATATTTAATTTTTAAATTTCATCTGTAAGTAATTTTATTTAAATATTAGTATATTTTGAAGTAATAGAATATTTAATTCAAAATAATATTTGAGCATTATTTTTTGTAAATATAACAGAGAAAAATGAGTTCATATCGTAAGTGGATAAACTAAAGGTTTATGAATGGAATTTTGAATAAAGATTTTTTGAGTGACTTAAAACTTTCATCAATTTTGCATGTAGTCAATTGAATGGATGGATGGAGAAAAAATTTAGGTGTCCATGTAATCATCGTAAGTGTCAGAATATCCCTTTTCATGATGCAAACACTATAAGATACCATTTGGCTAAATATGGCTTTGTGCCAAATTATTTTGATTGGATTTATAATGGGGAAAGTACAATGGATTTGAACTTTGACCAAAATGAGGGTATTGAATCGTTTGCTTGTGGTGAAGAAGCATCAAAACACATACCATAGAATGATCACGGAAGCTGCTGGTGCCAACTTCAATAAGGATTACATGGATGAACCACCTAAACCTGAAGCTTATAAATTTTATAAAATGCTTAAAGCTAGATAAAGAGTTGTAGCCTAGTTGTAAAACACATTTGCAATTGTTACTTGTGTCTTGACATATGAGCATTAAGTCAGAAAATCATATGTTCGAGAAATTATTTGATCAAGTGTCAAAACTGATGAAGGAGATTGTTCCGGATAATAATTTGATCACTAATAACTTTTACAACACTAAGAAGTTACTATGAGGAATGGGTCTTCCAGTAGAAAAAATTAATTTTTATTTCAATGGATGTATGTTATTCGGGTGGTGATAGTGATTTAATTAGCTGTAAGTTTTGTCATCATCCTCGATTTAAGAAGGCATCTGTTGTAGATACGCGACAAAATTGAAAGTTGCATTTAAAAAGATGTATTATTTTTTATTTATTCCTTGATTACTCATACTATATGCATCAAATGATAAAGCAAAGATATGAGGTGGCATTCTGAGTATGAGGTTGAAGAAGGGGTAATGCATCATCCATCAGATTCACTTGCTTGGAAGTATTTTAATTATTACTTCAAGATTTTGCAGCTGAAAGTCAAAATATGAGATTGGGTCTCTACATAGATGGATTTCAACCATTTGGGAAATCTGGATAATAGTATTCAACATGACCAGTGATAGTGGCACATTATAACTTGCCTCTGTGGTTGTTGTATGAAGGCGCAATATATGTTTTTGTCAAAAGTGGTTCCAGGCCAAAAAATCCGAAAGACATGCTGGATGTTTTCTTACAGCTCTTATAGGAGTTAAATCATTTGTGAGATGTTGGTGTGAATACATATGATATCTCAAAGAAGTAAAATTTCATTATTTGGGGGCCCTTATGTGGACAGTAAGCGATTTTTTTGCATATTCAATGTTGTCTGGCTAGAGTATTGCAGGATGATTCATATGCCCTCATTGCATGAAAAATTATGATGCATTTACCCTCAAATTTAGTGGTAAATAGTCATGGTTTGATAACTTTCATAAGTTTCTACCTACAAATCATCCATTTCAAAGAAATAGAACTGCATTTCAAAAAAATAAAACTGTTATGATAGTTGCACCCCAGTTCGTTCAGGAGATGATATTATGATAGAGATTTAGAGTTTGGGTTTGAAGAAAGTAACTAAAAAGGATGCTACTGGAAGTAATGGACCAAAGGCAAAATTTGTTGGCTATAGTAAACATAGTATATTTTGGGACTTTCCCTATTGGAATTCCTATATTTTTCGTCATAACTTAGATATAATGCATATTGAAAAAAATGAGTTTGACAATGTTTTCAACATTATCCTTAATGTAGATGGAAAAATAAAAGATACTTTAAAATCTAGACAATAGCTGAAAGATTAATGTCGGCATCCTGAATTTAAACTGAATGAGGCAACAAAAAAAATTCCCTAAAGCTTGCTACACACTTGATAAGAAGATATATATTGTGTGAATGGTTTAAAAATATTGAAATTCCTGATGGATATGTGTCAAATATGGGTAGATGCGCGTATATAAAAAATCTTAAGTTATTTTGAATGAAAAGTCATTACGATCATGTATTTATGTAGATATTAATACCTATTGCATTCCGTAAATTACATCCCCTAAGTATTTAGAAGGTCCGTACAGAACTTATTTGTTTTTAAACAGCTAACTACAACCACAATCAAAATAGATAACATTGCGAGGTTGGAGAAAGACATTCCACTTATTATTTGTAAGCTTGAGCGGATATTCCAACTGAGTTTTTTTGACTCAATGGAGTATTTTCCGGTCCATTTGACATATGAAGCAAGGATAGCAGGTCCTGCGCAATATAGGTGGATGTATCCTTTTGACACGTAAATACATATAATTTACTGTGTTTTATTATTTCATACTTAAAGTAATATTATAATTTAATATAATTGAAACCTAACATTGTTGTTGTAGGTATCTTCGTAAGTTGAAATTGAATGATAGAAACAAGATAAAGTTGTAGGTTCAATTTGTAATGCATATTTAGAAGAAGCATCATCATTTGTTCTTATTATTTGAGGATCATGTCAATACAAAGAATAGAAAGGTGCCTCGAATGATGAAGATCATGTGATGGTAGAAGATGATTCTATGGATAGACTATCTATCTTCAAGCACCCTGGAAGATCATTTGGAAGAGCAATAAAAAAGATGTATGATAGATGAAGAGTACAAAGCAACCCGAAACTATGTTTTACTTAATTGTGAGGAGGTTACACCATATATTGAGTATGCATACCCAAAATGGTTGCATGTTTAATCATATTTTAATTTTATCTTTAATAGGAATTATTAAAAATTGATATATATTTTTCTCTCTTTTATATTTGTACATTATTTATGTTGAGCAATTAAAATATAGGCAACTAGTAATTTCCAGCAATTATTTCGATTATATGCTAGAAACTGAATTTGTGAATTGGTTCAAATATTATGTAGAATTATTAAGTTTTAAATTTTTGAAATATTTAATTTATTAGTATCTTTTATTTTTAAATATCATTTTTTATATTATATCATAGGCAATTGATCCTTCAAGTGGAGATTCAATATTTTCATTCAAAATCTAAGTAAAAGCCCATTTAGATATGTGACAACCTATCTTGGGTATTTTATCATTGGATATAAATTTAACACAATCGGTCATGGTTCTTCTGAAACGACAATGAATATTTGTGTATGCATTAAAGGCTCGGGTTATAGTGTAGATGATATTAATTATCATAGTCAACTCAAACAAGTTATTGAGTTGGAGTATCATGGACGAAAAATAACAGGATTGTATTATTAAAGTGCGAGTGGTTTAATCCTACATGAAATGTTGGCACAAAGATCCATTTGGATTATAAGTTAATAGATGTTAACCATAAATGAAGATATAATTGATATGAGCCATTTATTATGGCAGTTCAAGCTACTCAAGTATATTATTGTACATATCCGAGTTTATCTCGTGATAAGAGTGATTGGTGCGTGATTTGCAAAATCAAAGCTCGATCAAATTTTGAAGTACCAACATCACAACAAAGAAGTGTAGACTTAGATATAGCACTGGTATTCCAAAAAGATGACATAAATAATATTTAGCCTGTGCATGTAGATGAAGATCTAGAAAATTTATGTGACTCAAATAGTAGCCTAATAGAAATTGAAGATGATCAATTTCTATCTGAAGATAAGTTTGAACTTATATCAAAATCAGACAAAATATCAGAAGATCAATTGGAGGATGACAGTGATGCCGATAATTAAACTATTATATTTTTATTATAATATTAAACTATCAAAGAGTTTCTATATTTTTTGAAATATATCAGTGTATTTTATTCTAAAATGCATGCTTGTTAATTATATCTTTATTATTTGTTCTATGTTTTATTTTGTACTGTAGATGGCGCATAAAAGACGTGGCCGTGGTGGAGTTGGATGTACGCAAAAATGAACCAAATTCATCTAGTATGTTACATCATGTTGCAGAATCAGTACAATCTCATATCCACCATATCCTGACATCAACATCACAATCACCTTCTCCATTTCTATCAGCATCACCATCATTGAGACCTCTACTATTGCCTTTATCAGATATAAGCCCACTATCCATTGTGCTTCCTACACACACTTTTGATCCATCTCTATCTTTTACACCACATTTTAGACGGATAGTTCCCCCATTTACAAAACCAACGACATCATCAAATGTTGTGCCTTCCTCTACACCCAGTCTAAA
>JAREIK010008665.1:0-24514 GCA_029783825.1 Sapria himalayana | reverse complement strand
GCATTGAGCATGGCTTGAGATTTGGTATAATTTTAAAATTTTAAACATTTATATATTTTGGTTGTCCTAATAGTCCAATAAATCAAATTGTGCATGGTTTTTATTAATTTTTTAAATTTTTTATCATTTGTTATTTTATGACTTAATAAATATATAATCTTGGCTGAATAATTGGGTCGAGATCCCAATTTTTATGAGATTTTTAGAAAGATGCATGTGAAAAAAGTGGATGGTTAATTTGTTGACAACAAGTCTTAGATGATTGCAGTAAGATCTATTATATTAATAAAATTCATAGTACTACAATAAATTTTGAAAGCTGTTTGGAATGCAAAGATTAAATTATTTTATGTATATCTATAAGTATTTTTCTCTGTTTTTTCAGGGGAACTAATGGAGGAACGTGTGATAGCTGCTTCTCAACAAGTTGAGGGTTCTATGGATCTTCAACCAATTGACTATGATCCTATCTATTTGGAGACCATAGAAGGTCAAAAGAAGCAGCAAGTGTATGACATCGGCTCAAAGAGAGTGGAATTTTTGTTGTAGCAGTCGTGCTTCAAATTCATCTATCACACCAATGGTGGATGAGGTGGTTCGAACAACAAGTAATAAAAACAAATGAACATTTTGAAGTTAAGGAGACATAATTGAAAGAGAAGGATGAATATATATCTTATATAAAGGAAGAAATGCATGAAATGAAAGAAGAGACAAATGAGCAGATTACTCATTTAAAGGAAGGAAATGCAGGAAATGAAAGAAGAGAATGATGAGTAGATTACTCATTTGACGGAAGAAATGCAAGAAATTTAAAAAGAATGATGAATTGAAAGAAATTAAGAATGTAACGCCAACAACAAATGTCATATATCAGGTCACAATTAGTAGCATTGACATGATAGATAGCATTCCAATATCTAGATGCGAAACCTCGTAAGAGACGCTAGCATAAATTCACCAACTAATTATGAGGATGATTTCGTATCAGAATTATTTCTAAACTATTTTGATTTTTGTCAATGTATAGCAAAACAAAGTGAGATATTTTTTTAAGTATCAATTTTTTTATTCTGGTTTTGTTCTTTGCTTTTCCAATTAACCTAATAATGAATCTTAGAAGGACATATGATGTGAGATGCACGAAAAAATTTTGATTCAAAGCCTACAGACATTGTCATAGTTCCTATGCATGGGTCCTATCTTTATCGATCGCTGCTGGATCAAAGGATGTCAAGCTTCTATTATCTTCATTATTCCTGAATCATTTTATTTTGCAGACACACACTCTCTCTAAACTTCATTACTGGACATCTTTTAGATATATGTTGAAATTATATGACTATAAACTTAGATTTGTGTTTATTCATATCTATAATTACTATTTTATATATCTGTGAATATGTTTGTGTGTACCTAACCATTTTGAGTAGAGTTTTAGCCTATTATGGGTATGTAAAAGGCTTGGCGAGTCCTCTTGGTACTGGGAACAGAATGTTAGCTTCTTAAGTTGTGAGATGAATGAAAAAATTCTGGTCCCACTCAGACACATGATTGTTCTTGACACTCTTATTTCGTGCAGATCTATGTTGTTACTGTTCAGTTCTACGACAGCTTATTATTGGTCATTGGTGGAATTAAACTTTTGAAATGTTAATAGCCATTACGATTGCTAATGAAATTCAATTAAATGAGTTCATTTTGTTTGTTCTCCTACTCTTGCATGTTTGTAGTTTCATGGATGACAATAGGCTAAACATGAGGAACTGTGCCTATTACCAGCTATTTTTCCAGGGGCATCTTTGTCTACAACTGATATCTAGCATGGGAGACCATGACAAGAAGCCTTCATTACTAGGACTTGATCTTAACAACTTTATGGTTAATGCCAACAATTCATTCAATCCCCATGAATCCATTGTCTCCAACACTTCTCTTGCACTATAATAGATTAGAGATGGCTGGATAAAATAAAGAGATAAGTTTTTGAAGTTTTGTATCATCTTTATGAAGTATAAATGGGATAATACAAATTTGTTGTAGTTTTCTGTCATGAGAGGTTATGTGATTATATTTATGTGTGTATATATGTGTGTGTATACTATAGTATATATGTACATATATAATCAGTATCATATATACTACAGTACATATGTACTTATATAATCAGTACCATATATATTGTAGTATATATGTACATATATACTTAGTATCAAATATACTGAGTATATATGTAGATATACTTAGTATATATGTACGTATATATTGTAGTATTATAAGTACATATATATGAGTTTTGTATGGTACTAAATCATTTAAAATAAAAAATTTAAAAATTAAGTCGGGTTTCAAAAATATGTCCAAACTAATGTGTCTGTAAATAATGTGGCAAAGTCGTCATTGTGAACGGCGGCCATTGCCACGCTATTAATTTTTAAAAATCATTGTTGTCATTGTGAATGCTGGCTATTGAATATATTGTAGAGATCCCATTATGCCCCTCGTCCCTGGCTTCATGCCCCTACCACTCACCCACACCCCTCGCCCATCACCCCTAGCCCGACGTGCCTTGCCCCTCGCTCATTGCTGCTCACCACTCGCCCCTCGCTACTCGCTCCTCACTCCTTCATGGACCCACTAAAGCTCCATCGAGCTTCACGTCAGAGCTCCAATGAGCTCCTTCATGGAGCTCCGTCGAGCTTCCAGTGAGCTAGAAGTGGAGCCTAACGTGGAGCTTGACGGAGCAACTCGAACTCCTATGAATGAGCTCCTTGGAGCTCCTCAAGCTCACCGGAGCTCAACGTGAAGCTCGAGGAACTCCAATTAGTTCCACGATGGAGCTCCGAGGAGGTCCTTCATGAAGCTCACGGAGCTCCGTATAGCTCTAGCAAGCTCGAAGTGGAGCTCGCTGGAGCTCAACGTGGAGCTCGATGGAGCTCCTCGAGCTCCACGAACAAGCTCCCTAGAGCCCCTCAAGCTCCACAAAGGAGCTAACTAGAGCTCCTCGAGCTCTGGTGTGCTCCACTTAAACTCGCTGGAGCTAGATGAACATCTAGTCAGCTCCATGAAGGAGCGAGGTGTGAGGGGCGAGGGGTCAGGGGCGTGGGAGGGGGGTAGAGCCATATGCAAGGGGTAGAGGCATGGGACTTGGGGCGAGGGGCGTGGGGCATAGGGTGTGGGGCATGAGGCGAGGGGCATAATGGGATCCCTATAGTATTTTCAATAGCCGGCATTCACAACGATGTCCAATGGCCAGAGTTGACAATGACGGGTTTGCCATATTGTTTCCAAACACACTAGTTTGGCCATATTTTTGAAACCCGACATAATTTTTAAATTTTTTATTTTAAATGAAATAGTTCTATACAAAACTCCACATATATGTAGTATATATGTTCGTATATAATCAGTATATTCATACATATATACTACAGTATATACGTACATACTAAATTTGATGCTATGATCACTACGAAATTAGACTAGTTTTTAAATTCTATCCCAATTTGATGCTTGCATGATAATGCCACAAGAGAAAACTAGAAAAGTAGATTAAAAAGCTAATGCTGAAGGGAATGATTGCCCCAGAAAAAGCTAGTCCATTCTCTTTGTTTATTAAAAGCGGAGTTGTTTGCTATTGCTTGTACAAGGATTCTGAAAGAATTCTAGAAAATACTTATGGCATTTTTATTTTGAAAAATCAACTTTTCTTTTCTTTCAAGATACTATATTTAAGATTCGCATAACTACAAATAACTATTTTTTAGCCCTTGTAATTGGGTAGGATTTTGAATCCTTAACTCCAAATATTCTTGCATGAATGATTGAAACTATGGAATGCAGTTGTCTTGTTGTTTTGCTTCTTCGAACCCTATCATCACTCATGAGTTTGTGCACCTTGGTCAAGGTGAGTTATATTTCATTGCTAATTATTTGCTTACACGAAAACATGATATGCATTCTTTGATCATTGAATTAGAATGTCTCTGTTGTTCATGACATTCTATGATGTTAATGAGAGATTTAGAATAGATTCACTTTCTGAAATAGTTTCTCTATTCAACGAGGGGGTTTTCTTATATGTACATATAATAGAAATGTTTGTATATCTCTTATATGTACATAATGAGTATATATATGTTCATATATACAATAGTATATATATACTAATATACAATAAAATATACGTTTATATATATCCTATAGTATATACGTACGTATATACTCCAGGATATAATTACATATATACTACAGTATATACATACGTTTATACTTTAATATATACGTGCATATATCACTACAAGAAAATATAATTTTTGCTAGAGAAATTTAGCTAGGGATCAATCCCTAGCTAAATAGTGATGGATTAGCTAGGGAATAGCAGGGGATTTTTGATTTTATATTAAAATAAATACTAGCAATGGAATAGTGATGGATTAGTAACAGAATAACGAAAATATCTGATTGAAAATTCTTCGTCACTAATATTTTCATAGATTTTCGTGCAAAGAAAACTAGGAAATTTAGCGACAGAATATTTCTAGCTAATTATATCGAGAAAAATTCCATCGCTAATATTTTCATAGATTTCTACGTAAAGAAAATAAGTAATTTAGCGATAGATTTAGTGACAGATTTTCTCTATCTAATTATATCGAGATAAATTCAATAGCTAATATTTTCGTAGATTTCCTCACAATGAAAACCGAGTATTTAGTGATAGATTTATCGATGGATTTTCTCTTGATAGTTATATCAAGACAAAATCATTTGCTAAATAATTATCTGATTTTTTTAATATTTTACATTTTATTGCAAGCGATTATTTCTTAAATTTTATTTTTCACAAAATATATCCAATTAGCTAAGATTTTTTTCATAGCTATTTACACTGGGGATAATTTCGATCTCTAATCTTTGATGATTTATATTTTTTTTATTTTTTTATTTATTTTAATATTTTATTTAATTTTGGTGATTAAATATATGTCATGGTCTATAGATGCGCGATTCTTGATAGACACATTCTTCTCGTAAAATTATAAAAATATGATATTATAAATAAATAATTTATAAAATTATAAAAATACAAAAGATACTTTATTTTAATAAGGACTAAAATAATTATCTTTATGTTAATAAGATACTTTATGTTAATTAAAAATTCTAAAATTTTTAATTAAGAAACTTAAAATTTTGTATTAAAGTAACATAAAATAATTTTAATGTATGTTCACTTATTTTAAAAAATAAGTGAACATACATTAAAATTTCTACTAATATAAAGGTAAAATAATTCATTGTATGATTAAATAGAATATATTTACAAAAATATCTGAATTGACGAATAAACTAGTAAATATTAATAATGTTATAAGTATAAAAAAATTTTATGATTATAGAAAAATTTTTAAAAAATAATTACTACAAATTTTGAAAATCTTTAATTATAATAAAAATTTAAATTTTTACATTAATTTTTTTAATAAAAATAATTTGATATTTAAAAATAATTCATATTATCTTTATAAAAATTTATATGTATTCTTAAAAATTTATAACCATAAAATGTATATATTTATATATTTTTTAACATAAAGAGTATTTATAATTCTTAGGAGAATGGCTTAAAGACCAATAGTCTTTTCATGTGTGCCTTGAATAAGAAGTTTATAAATTTTGTAGCCATAATTTTTTTTTCTAGTTGGAAGGCTCTATATCTATTTTTTGAAATTATTTATATATTTATTGTTTAATTAATTTGATAATTAAATGGCAAGGTGTTTGTTTTAAATGTGTGTTATGCTACACGCATAATAACTTGTTGAAAATAATTTATTAAGTAAAAAAAGATGAGTATTTATGTTTTATAAATATTTATTGTTTAATACATTTGTTGATAATTAAAAAATAAAACATTTACGGAATTATAATACTTCTAAAACTATATCATATTGTCCAGAGAAAACTCTAAGTATCTAACTAGCACCATTTGCCTTTCTCTCTTGATGCGAATATATAAAAAACTATATATAAATGCATTTAACAATATGTATATCAACATATTACTATATATAAATGAATTTATCTACATCAATACCGATACATAGACATATGTCTAAATATATATAATTACATGAAAAACTATATATAACTACATCTACAACATGTATACCTACATTTATAACTATATGGATAACTATGTGTGAAATCACACATGTAACTATAATTATAATTAAAATGTACAACATTTATATATAACTATATGTTTTACTATATATGTATAATTATTTATAAATATTTGTATAACTATATAAATCTCTTTATAACTATATTTAATTATATCTGTAACTATGTAAACTAATTTTATAACTATATTTATAACTATATATAACTATTTTTTAACTATATTATAATTTATAACTATATGTATAATTCTATATAACTATATTTCTAACAAAATATACTATTTGTATAATAATATATAACTATAAATAATTGTATCTTACTATATGTATAACTATAAAAAGTTTATACGTAACTATATTTAAATAAATAATTTACAACATATAATTAATATACATTTTTATATATTAATATATACAAATGTATTTTAATATATCTATACCTATATATTACTATATGTATAAATATATATAATTATATGAAAAAATATATATACCTACATGTATAAATATAAGTTTAATTATATGTGTAACTATATGTATAACTACATGTAACTATATTTATAATTACATGTATAACAATATTCAACATAATGTTTGACTATATGTGTATAACTATATATATATATATTTGTATAACTATATAAAACTCTATAATTAAATATAACTATATTTGTAACTATGTATACATATATGTAAATCTATATATTTGTTTATAACTTTGTATACATTTATGTATATCTACATATAACTACTTGTATGAATATATATATATATATAACTATATGTTTGACTATATATAACTATTTATAACTACATATACTATATGTATAACAATATATAACTATAAATAATTATTTCTTAATATATGTATAACTATAAAAATATTATACATAACTATATTTAAATATATAATTTTCAACATATATTTAATATACATTTTTATATATTATTATATAAAAATGTATTTTACTATATCTATACATATACATAACTATATCTATAAATATATATAATTAGATGAACAAATATATATACCTACAATTATAAATATAAGTTTTACTATGTTTGACTACATGTATGACCACATGTAACTATATTTATAATTACATGTATAACAACATACAACATTATGTTTAACTATATGTGTATAACTATATATAAATATTTGTATAACTATATAAATCTCTATATAAATAAATATAACTATATTTTTAATTATGTATACATATATGTATACATATATGTAAATCTATATATTTGTTTATAACTTTGTATATATTTATTTATAACTACATATAACTACTTGTAATAATATATATATATCTATATATAACTACATGTTTAAATATATATAACTATTTATAACAACATATACTATATATATAATAAAATTTAATTATAATTGAGATAATACTAATTTGTTGCACTAACTTGAAATTAAATGGCAAAATATATAATATCATTAATATGTAAGCACATAGCATGAGTGTGTCCGTTGGTCAGATATAGCATGCTGTTGAAATGAGTGTCGTACTCTTACCTAATCTCACTTCTTGGGCCTCATGCTCATATATGAACTTATATTTAACAAAAGATCAAATATTTGATAGTTTGTATAGAAGAAAATGTTTTATTCATTTATGTAATTCATCATTCTAACACTGCATTCTCTGTGTGTCTCTCTCTCCCTATCTCATTCTTTATGTGTCACTCTCTTTCTCTTTTTCTTTCTGTGTCATCACTCACTCTCTCTTGCTATTTTCTTTCTCACTATCCTTCTTTCTTGCTTGCCCTCTCTCTCTCTCTCTCTCTCTCTCTCTCTCTTTCTCTCTCTCTCTCCCTCTCTCTCCCTCTCTCTCTCTCTCCCTCCCCATTTCTCTCCCTCTCTCTCTCACTCTCCCCCCTTTCTCTCTCTCTCTCTCCCCCTTTCTCTTTCACTCACACACACACACACACACTCTTTCTCTCTCTCTATCTCTCTCCCTCTCCCCCTTCAACCTTTAAATTTCTTTATTTTTTGCTTTCCTTTCTTGCCCATTATAATATTTAGCTCTCTTTATCTAGTAATAACATGATATCTATTAATCTTTACCATGGTAAAAATTACATAATCTATTCATGTAGATTCTTGCAATGCATTACCTCAATATTCACGATAGTAAATTTTTAAATATTCATCTGTAAGTAATTTTATTTAATTATTAGTATATTTTGAAGTAATTGAATATTTAATTTAAAATAATGATTGAGCATTATTATTTGTAAATAAAACAAGACAAAATGAGTTTAGATTGTTAGTGGATGTATAAAAGGTTTATGAATGGAATTTTGAATACAGATTTTTTGAGTGGGCTTGAAACTTTCATCAATTTGCATGTAGTCAATCAAGATGGATGGAGAGAAAAAAAATTAAGTGTCCATGTAATCATAACAAGTGTCAGAATATCCCTTTTCATCATCTAACCACTATAAGATACCATTTGGCTAATTCTGGTTTTGTACAAAATTATTTTGTTTTGATTTATCAAGTAGAAAGTACAATGGCTCTGAACATTAATCGAAATGAGGGTACTGAATCATTTGCTTGTGGTGAAGAAGCATCAAACACATACCATAGAATGGTCACGAAGGTGCTGGTGCTAACTTCAATATGGATTACATGGATGAACCACCTAATCATTAAGATCAAAAATTTTATGAAATACTTAAAGCTATAGATAATGAGTTGTGACCTAGTTGTAAAACACATTCGTAATTATCACTTGTGACTCAACTTATGAGCATTAAGTCAGAAAATCATATGTTTGAAAAATTATTTGACCAGGTGACAGAACTGATGAAAGAGATTATTCCGGATAATAATTTTGTCACTAACAACTTTAACAATACTAAGAAGTTACTATGAGGAATGAGTCTACTAGTTGAAAAAATTGATTGTTGTTTCAATAGATGTATGTTATATTGTGGTGGTGATAGTGATTTAATTAGCTATAAGTTTTGTGATCATTCTCGGTTTAAGAAGGCACTTCGTGTTGCATATATGCTACAAAAATTGAAATTTACATTTAAGAAAAGTATTATTTTCATTTAATTCCTCGATTACAGAGACTATATGCATCAAATGCTACAGCAAATGATATGAAGTAATATTCTGAGCATGAGGTTGAAGAAGGGGTAATGCATCATCCATCAGATTCACTTGCTCGGAAGCATTTTAATCATATACATCAAGATTTTACTGCTGAAAGTCGAAATGTGAGATTGGATTTTAGCACTGATGGATTTCAGCAATTTGGGCAATATGGACAACGGTATTCAACATGACCAGTTATAGTGACACCTTATAATTTGTCTCTTTGGTTGTATATGAAGGAGCAATATATATTTTTGTTAAAATTGATTCCAGGGCCAAAAAAATTGAAAGAAATGCTAGATGTTTTCTTACAGTCTTTTATAGCAGAGTTAAATCATTTGTGGGATATTGGCATGAATACATATGATATTTCAAAGAAGAAAAAATTATTTATGCAGGTGGCCCTTATGTTGACGATAAGTGATATATTTTCATATTCAATATTGTCTTGCTGGAGTACTATAGAATGATTTACATGCTCATATTGCATGAAAAAGTTTGATGCATTTACCCTCAAATTTAGTAGTAAATAGTCATGGTTTCAGAACCATCATAATTTTCTACCTACGAATCATTCATTCTAAAGAAACAGAACTATATTTCAAATAATTAAAACTGTGATGATAGTTGCATCAACAACTCATTCAGAAGATGATATTATGATAGACTAATATGCAAAATATTTGGCTAGAGGAACATAGTCTTTTTTGGGACTTGCCCAATTGGAAGTCCAACTTAATTCTTAATAACTTAGTTGTAATAACTTTCCTTAATGTAGATGGAAAAACAAAAGCCAACTTAAAATCAAGACAAGAGTTGAATGATTACTGTCAGCATCCTGAATTGAAACTGAACGAGGCAACAAAAAAATTTTCTAAAATATGTTAGCCACTTGATTAGAAGGCAAGACAGATATTGTGTGAATGAGTTAAATATTTAAATTTTTTTGATAGATATGTGTCAAATATGTATAGATGCATGGATATGAAGGATCTTAAGTTATTTGGAATGAAAAGTCATGACTGTCACATATTTATGCAGAGATTAATACCAATTGCATTCCATGAATTACTTTCCCTAAGTGTTTGGAAGATCCTTACAGAACTTAGTTTGTTTTTCAAACAGCTAACTGCAACCACAATCAAAATAGATGACATGGTGAGACTATAGAATGACATACCACTTATTCTTTGTAAGCTTGAATGCATATTCCCGCCGAGCTCTTTTGACTCATGGAGTATTTGCTGGTCCATTTGGCATATGAAGCAAAGATAGTAGGGCCAGTGCAATATAGGTGGATGTATCCATTTGAGAGGTAAATACATATAATTAGTTGGGTTTTATTATTTCATATATAAAGTAATATTGTAATTTAATATAATTGAAACCTAACATTATGGTTGCAGGTATCTTCGTAAGTTGAAATTGAATGTTAGAAAGAAGGCAAAATTTGAAGGTTCAATTTGCAATGCAAATTTAGTAGAAGAAGCATCATCATTTTGTTCTTATTATTTTGAGGATCATGTCGATACCAAGAATAGAAATATGCCTCGTAATGATGAATTTCATGTGATGGCAGAAGATGATTCTAAGGACGAACTCTCTATCTTCAAGCACCTTAGAACAGCATTTGGAAGAACAAAGCAAAGAAGTATTATAGATGAAGAGTAAAAAGCAACCCAGAGCTATGTTTTACTTAATTGTGAGGATGTTGCACCATATTTTGAGTATGTATACACAAAATGGTGGCAGAAAAATGATTCTTTAAATAGATATTCTAATATTTTCATTCCGAATCTAAGTAAAGACCCATTTAAATATGTGACAACCAATCCCAGGTATTTTGTCAATGGATATAAATTTCACACAATTGGGCATGGTTCATCTATAATAATAATGAAAAGTGGTGTATGCTTTAAAGGCTCGGGTTATAGGGTAGATGAGAATGATTATTATGGTCAACTAGTAGAAGTTATTGAGTTGGAGTATCCTAGAATCGAAAATAATAGAATTGTATTATTAAAGCGTGAGTAGTTTGATCCCACACGAAATGTGGGTACAAAGATTCATTTGGATTATAAGCTAGTGGATGTTAACCATAAACATAGATATAATCGATATGAGCCATTTATTATGGAAATTAAAGCCACTCAAGTATATTATTATGCATATCCAAGTTTATCTTGTGATAAGAGTGATTGGTGGGCGATTTGCAAAATAAAAGCTCGATCAAATTTTGAAGTGCTAACATCTCAAGAAAGAAGTGCAGACTTAGCTAGTGTACGAGAATTACAAAAAGATGACATAAATAATATTGAGCATGTGCATGTAGATGAAGATCTAGAATATTTATGTGACTCGAATGGTGGCCTAATAGAAATTGAAGATGATCAATTTCTATCTGAAGATGAGTTGGATCTTCCATTGGAATAGACGAAATGTCAGAAGATCCATTGGAACATGATAGTGATGTAGATAATTAAACTATTATAATTGTATTATAATATTAAATTATCAAAGACTTTCGATATTTTGTTGAAATCTATTGCTGTGTTTTATTCTAAAATGTATGGTTTTTCATCATAAAGGTCGTGGCCATGGTGAAGGTGGAAGTGAATGGAGTAATGGACCAAATTTATCTAGTATCTTACACCATGTTGCAAATTTAGTACCATCTCATACCCACCATATTTAGACTTGAATATAACAATCACTATCTCTATTTTCATCACCATCACCATCATTGACACATTTACTATCACATTTATCAGATATAATCCCACCACCAATTGTAATTCCTACACACACTTTTGATCCATCACCATCTTCTACACCACATTTTACAATGATATTTCCCCCATTTACAAAATCATCGACATTATCAAATGGTATGTCTTCATTTGGATTCTGTACTAAGTAATTGAGATTTAAAGATGGGAGGAATAAAAAATATGTAAATATTACTTGAATAAAAAATCGTGATGTTTCTGCTAGTGGTTTTTTAATATTTAGTTATTATTTGCTTTTTTCATTATTGTTTATTTATTTGTATAGTTTTATTCTATCTCAAAAATGTTCAGTTATAATTACAAAATTCTTTCAAGAAAATGGTTGATTCTAAAGCATTCTCGTGGAAGAAAGTTTTTGAATCGACAAAAGAGTTTTATTTTAATGAATTTCAAGAAAAAATAATGAAACAAAAACATAGAAAATTAATTATCTAATTAGTTAACTATTATGTTGGTTATTATTCAAGCAGTAAATAATTATATCCTTGTTATTAAAATAAATTCTTTTGTGATTTTTCTATATATAGAATCAATGCACATGGGCACACAAATTTGATGGAAAGATAAAGTCATTATGGGAGAGCTAAGCTGGTGAATGGTATTCTGATTTTGTCCATAAATTGAAGAATATAAAAGAAAGGCTTGATGTTATGTCTGAGGATCACTGGCCCGAGTAGCTTAGGTATTGGGAGGAGCCAGATGTGAAGACAGAATTATTGAATGCTAGCAAAAATAGATGAAATGAGGTAGCTGGACTAGGTAAAGGAATGTCTCACCACACAAAAGGGCCAAAGTCAAGCATTGAGCATGCTTGAGATTTGGTACAATTTTAAAATTTTAAACATTTACATATTTAGTCGTTGTCATAATAGTCCAAATAAATCAAATCTATGCATGGTTTTATTAATTTTGTTAAAATTGTTTATCATTTGTTATTTTATGACTTAATAAATACATATTCTAGGCGAAAGAATTGAGTTGAGATCCTAATTTTTATGAGATATTCAAGAAGATGCATGTGAAATAAGTGTACGGTCCGTTTGTTGACAACAAGTCTCAGATGATTGCTGTAAGAATCTATTATATTAATAGAATTTCATAATACTACAATACATTTTGAATGTTGGTTGGAATACAAAATATTTAATTTATTTTATGTATATCTATAATAGTATTTTTCTCTATTTTATCTCAGGAACTCATGGAGGAATGTGTGACAACTACTTCTTAACAAATTGAGGTTCTATGCGACTTCAACCAATTGACTATGATCTTATCTATTTGAAGAACATAAGAGATCATAAGAAGCAGCGAGCATATGGTATAGGCTCGAAGGGAGTAGCATTTTATTGTAGTAGTCATGCTTCTAATTCATCTATCATAGTAATTGTGATGAGGCTGTCGAACAATAAGTAATGGAAACAAATGAATATTTTAAAGTTATGGAGACCGAAATGAAAGAGAAGGATGAGCAGATATCTCATTTGATGGAACAAATGAATGAAATAAAAGAAGTGAAGGATTAGCAAAAATTTGAAGGAAGAAATGTAGGAAATGAAAGAAGCAAAGGATGAATAGATTAATCATTTGAAGGAAGACATGCAATAAATTAAAAGAATGAATGATAAGATGAATGAAATTAAGAATGTAATGCAATAGTAGATATTCTATATGGAGTCACAGTTAGTGAATTGACGTGATAGATAGCAGTTCAAGGCATAGCTACGAACCCTCTCAAGAGAAGCTAGCACAAAATCACTAACTAATTATGAGGATGATTTCGTATCATAATTATTTCTTAACTATTTTTGATTTTTGTTTATGTGTAGCAAAACATGATGAGATTATTTTGGAGGTTTCAATTTTTTATATTCTAGTTTTGTTCTTTGATTTTCTGATTAACCTAATAATGAATCTTTGCAGGACATCTGATATGAGACGCATGAAAAGAATATGATTCAAAGCATTCAGACATTGCCAAGGTCCTTCCAATGCATGAGTCCCATATTTATAGATTTTAGCTTTATCAAAAAGAGGTTTAGCTTCTTTTATCTTAATTATCTCTAAAATATTTTATTTTTACACACTCTTTCTCTAAACTTCATTGCTTGATATCTTTTAGATATTTATTGAAATTTATGACTATCAACATATATTTGTGTTTGTTCATGTCTATAATTATTATATATATATATATATGATATGTTTGTGTGTTCTCGAACATTTTGGGTAGAGTTTTAGCCTAATATAGGTATGTAAAAGGCTTGGCTGGTCCTCCTTGTGCTGGGAACAACACCATAGCTTCTGAAGCTATGTGATGAATAAAAAAATTCTAGTCCCACACAAATGCAGGTTTGGTCTTGATACTCTAATTTTGTGCACATCTTTGTTGTCACAGTTCAGAACTATTATTGCTTTTTATCAAACATCAGTGGAATAAAACTGTTGAAATGTTAATAGCAAATACAATTCCTAAATGAACGTACATGTGTGGAAAAATTCATTACCATGTAGCCTGTTGTCATTTCAACTTTCATTTCCCTTTTGTTTGGTACTTTCTAACTTTCTTATAATTAACCATGGACTAATGCGTGAAGCTGGAAAACACAGAAGAATATTTTGATGGGCAGTTGACTGGAAATCTTGGAGTAATCTTGATTCGATAATTTTAAAATAAGCTCATGATTATCTTGTTATGTGAAATTTCTAGCAAATGGCAGTTGGTGTTACATGCACTAGTCTATCTATTTGTTAGTGACATAGTGTTGGGTTCTTTATTGGTTTGTAAATATATTATGTTATGCTCCATTCGAATGTGTAACAATGTTCTCTATCTGCGTGGAGTACTAGAGGACAAAGAACAAGATGATGCTGACTATGCCTGAGAGACCTATATGTGTGTTTTTAAACCCCTAGATTTTATCCTTCTGTTGTCTTTGATGGTATGTGTATTTGCATTAAAGTACATGTGTGTGTGTGTGTGATTTTGAGGCTATATAATTATATATACATACATATAATACTAAGGTATATATGTACATATATACTGTAGTATATACTCGGTATATACGTACGTATAAACCGAGTTTATATTTTTGTATATACTGAGTATATATGTATATATATACTCAGTATATACATACATATATACTGTAGTATATAGCTACATATATACATGGTATATACATACTTATATACTATAGTATATACGTACATTATACTCGGTATATACATAAATACATACTGAGTATATATGTACATATATACCGGGTATATATGTACGTATATACTGAGTATATATTTACATATATACTGAGCATATATGTACATATATACCGAGCATATACGTACGTATATACTGAGTATATATGTACTTATATGCCAAGTATATTCAAAAGTGGGTGCATATATTTATTCGTAGACATGTATATATTATCATACATACGCACCCATTTACACACACTCACGCACACACACAATTGAATATATAATTGCTTGGGCTGGTCTGGACATCATGGAGCATTGCTTACCGATACATGTCATAAAAGCAATGGATATTAGAACTTCCCCAAAGCTGTGGTATGAAGATGATTCTAGTCCAAACAGCCAGGCAGACAGAGGTTAGTCTTAAATCTCTTAGTAATTGTGTTGATATGCAATTATCACTTGGTATATAGCATATGTATGAGAAAATAAGTTTTCTTGTTGTAAGTTCTGCAATGATTGGTTCTAATTGTAAAAGGTCTTAGGATAATGATGATGATGATGATGAAGCTCATGTAGCATCGTATAATAATATTAGATTTCACAAAACTATATTCAATTGGAAAGAAAAATATAACATTACCTAATTTTTATAGGCCGCAAGTGTCGAGAGGAATATCGGGTCCTATTTTGGGAGAAGTAGCGCATCGCCTCATATAGACGTATGTATATACTCGGTATATATGTATGTATATACTCAGTATAGACATACATATATACTCGGTATAGACGTACATATATATTCGATATAAACGTACGTATAAACTCAATAAAGACTTTCATATACTCAGTATAGATGTACGTATATACTTGGTATAGACGTATGCTTATACTCGGTATAGACGTGCACATATACTCAGTATATATTTATGCATATACTCAATATATGTGTATGCTTATACTCGGTATATATGTAAGCATATACTTGGTATATACATACGCATATACTCGGTATATACGTACGTATAAAATTAGTATATACCTATGTATATACTCATTATATACATACGTATATACTCACTATATACGTACTTATATACATAGTATATGTACATATAATACTATAGGTTATATGTACATATACTGTCGTGATAGATATAACTAATGAAATGCTAGTATATATGTACATATACTACAATATTATATATTTATCAAAACATAACTTATTTATTTATTTATTTTGATTTTATTGATTGGTTTAAATTTTATACAGATATTGTACTGCATTATTCCCAATACGAAGCTTGTATAAGTGAAGGGATTTTTTACTATAACATGAAGCTTTACGACTCAGACAGCTTTGCCACAGTAGAAAGATGGTGATCGGAGGAGCTGAGGGAGGTAAAACAACGTCAATGCATGAATAGATTATATTGTATGCACTACTAGTAGATACATTGATGAATAAGATGTAATAAAAGTATGTTATGTTTTTGATTTAATTATGTAAAATATTTTATCAAAATAATTTATTAAATGATTTTATTTTTGTTAATTATAAATTGTTTATAATATTAGTTTTTAATTAATATAATCTAAAAATATTAAATTATTTAATTAAATTTTTTGAAAAAAAAAATAAAATTCTAAAAATAGTTTTATAATAAAAATAGCTAGGGATTTTTCCCTTGCTAATTTAGCTAGGAATTTTTCCCTTGCTAATTTAGTTAGAGATTTTAACTTGCTAATTTAACTAGAGAAATCATTATTTTAGCTAGGGAATTTTTCATTACTAAAAATTTTTAGTTAGGGAGACTTTCCCTCGTTAATTTTTAGCAATGAGCATTTTAGAGGGGAAAGCTTTCGTCGTTAATTTGTCGTTATATCCCATTTTGCGACGGAAACTCCCCATTTAGCTAGGGAATTTTTTTTTAGCTATTTGAGATTTTTCTTTTAGTGTATATTACAATATATATATACAAATTTACTTAGTATATCTACATATATACTATAGTATAAATGTATATATATATTCAATATATATACATATATACTATAGTATATATGTATAAATATAGTCAGTATATCTACATATATATTGTAATATATGTACATATAATATTACATTATTATATGTACATATATACTGAGTATATATGTCCTAACTTTATATGTACATATTACACTGGAGTATATATGTACATATACTATAGTAATATATGTAACTAGTGAAATGATTGTATATATGTGCATATACACTATAGTATGTATGTACATATATAAAATAGTATTATATATTTATCAAACATAACTTTTTTAATTATTAATTTTGAGGTGATAGACTGGTTTAATTTTTAAACAAATATGGTACCATAATGTTCTCCAAACAAATCTTGTAGAAGTGAAGGGAATTTTCACAAGACATGATGCCTCGTGACTAGGATAGTTTTGTCGCAATAAAAAGATGGTGATCAGAGGAGCCGGGGCAGAGAAAGCAATGTTAATTTCACGGATAGATTATACTTTATGCACTATCATTAGATACATTGATGAAGAAGATGTATTAAAATTTTGTTATATTTTTGTTATAATTATGTAAAACACGGGGTGCGTAGATTGCAAATATTCAAAATTATTATTCAAAAAATATTTTCATCATCCTGTGTTGCACATGAGCATGGTTGAGTGCTCCATTTTTATATGTTCAAGTTTCATATTGATTTTTTGATGGTTATTGTTGCTGACGATCTGTCTCTATTTTATCTGCCAGTTCTTTTGTTAGCTTGCCAGCTCAGTCATGGCAAGGCAGAGTAACACCCATTTGAGCATTGGGACTAGGAGAGAGTTTTGGTTGTGCAGAGGCAAGATGCGAACTTTGATGTGCCAAGCCTAACTCGTGGCTGATCTTCCAGGTTTTCCTCAAAGACTTTTCAGAGATATTTTCCTAAATTTTAAAAATCTTCACATTTATTATTTATGTTTATAGTGAAGTTTTGTGCCATCTTTGTGTAGTATAAATGGGATAATACTAATTTGTTATAGTTTTGTGTCATCTAAGGCTATGTGATTATATATATGTACATATAATACTAAAGTATAAACGTACATATATATTACAGTACATATGTATGTATATATTGAGTATATATGCATGTATATACCGAGTATATAAGTACGTATATAATGAGCATATACGTACATATATACCGAGTATATATGGACGTATATACTAAGTATATATGAATGTAGATACCAAGTATATATGATCATATATACTGAGTATATAAGTACGTATATATTGAGTATATATGTACGTGTATACTTAGGATATATGCACATAAAATACTATAGTATATATGTGCATATATACTCAATATATTATATATATACTATAGTATATGAACATATATACTTAGTATATAATTACATCTAATTCTGCAGTATTATATGTACAAATATACTGAGTATATATGTACATATAATACTATAGTATATATGTGCATATATACTCAGTTTATATGTACATATAATACTACAGTATATATGTAGATATACTATAGTAATATATGTAACTAGTGAAATGATAATATATATGTCTATATACACTAAAGAATATATGTACATATATAGTATAGTATTATATATGTATCTAAACATAACTTTTGTAATTTATTTATTTTGATTTGATAGACTGATTTTAATTTCATACAAATA
Source organism: Sapria himalayana (assembly GCA_029783825.1). NCBI lineage: Eukaryota > Viridiplantae > Streptophyta > Magnoliopsida > Malpighiales > Rafflesiaceae > Sapria > Sapria himalayana. Next base: position 5,486 of record JAREIK010008665.1, on the reverse strand, counting down.
TGGTACCACAATGTTCCACATAAGAAGCTTGTAAAAGTGAAGGGATTTTTCACTAGACATGATGCGCCGTGCATAGGACACCTTTGTCACAACAGAAAGATGGTGATCGGAGGTGGCGGGGGTGAGAAAGCAATGAAAATTTTACGGATAAATTATACTTTATGCACTGTCATTAGATACATTGATGAATCAGATGTAATAAAATTTTTTATGTTTTTGTTTTAATAATGTAAATATGATATTAGAATATTTTATTAATTGATTTTAATTTTTGTTAATTATAAATTATTATTTATAGTTTCTGGTTTTATTCAATTTAAATAAAAAAATAAGATTATTTAATTAAATTTTTGAAAAAAAAATAATGAAAATAGTTTTAGAATGAAAATAGGTAGAGATTTTCCCTTGCTAATTTAGCTAGACTTATATATGTCTAACTATATATTTTTTTATGTATCTATCTATCTATGTGTCTATCTATCTATCTATCTATTTATGTATCATATATCTATTTGTCTATATGTATTATTTATTTGTCTATCTGTCTATTTTTCTAATTGCCTATCTGTCTATCTATCTATTTGTTTATCTATCTATCTAATTATCTATCTATCTATCTGTATATCTATCTATGCATTTATCTATCTATCTATCTCTCTATAAGTATATAAGCCGTTATGTCAATATTTTTATATATCTATCTATCTCTCTATCTACCTACCTACCTATCTACCTATATACCTATCTATCTATCTATCATTTTACCAATCTATCTATCTATATAAATGTCTGTCTATCTATCAATCTATATACCTATCTATCTCTAAATCTATATATCTATCTTTCTATCTATCTATATATCTATCTATATATCTACTAACCTATTTATGTATGTATCTATCTATCTATCTATTAATCAATCAATCTATCTATATGTTTATCTATATATCTTTATATATATATATATATATCTATCTATCATTATCTTTATTTAACTATATGTTTATCTTTCTATCCATCTATTTATTTGTCTATCTATCCATCTAACTATCTATTTATCTTTCTTTCTTTCTTTCTATCTGTCGATCTATCTTTCTATCAATCTCTCTAAATATCTATCTATAATATATTAATATATCTATATATATATATATATATATGTATCTATCAATTATTTTTTTTCTATTTATCTATTTTTCTATCTATATATCTATATATCTGTCTATCTACTATCTATCTATCTATCTTTCTAACTATCTATCTATATATCTATATATCGATCTATATATCTATTTATCTATCTATATATCTATATATCTATATATCTATCTTTCTTTCTTTCTTTATGTCTATCTATATATATATATCTATCTATCGATCGATATGTTTATATATTGATCTATCTAACATTCTATCATTATATCTATCTATATATCTACATACCTACCTATGTATCAATCTATCTTTTTATTTGTCTGTCTATCTATCTATTTATATGTCTTTTTCTTTATCTATCTTTATGTCTATTTTATATTTCCTATTTGTCTATCAGGTTATTTGTCTAATTGTCTATCATTCTATTGTCCATCTATCTATATATGTATATATTTGTCTATTTGTCTATCTAGTAATCTGCCTATCTCTTTATATGCTTATCTGCCTATCTACCTCTCAACATATCTACATATCTACATATATATCTATATGTCTCTATCATTCAATCAATCAATCTGTCTTCCTGTCTATTTATATGTCGAACTATCTTTCTATTTATTAGATTATCTATCTATCTATTTATCTATCTTTCTTTCTATATATCTGTATATCTATCTATCTATTTGTATATATATGTATTTCTGTCTATTTATCTATGTATCTACGTATAGATCTATCTTACTATTTGTTTGTCTTTATATAAGTCTATCTATCTATCTATCTATCTGTCTGTCTGTCTGTCTATCTTTCTATCTGTCTATATGTCTATCTATTTTTCTATTTATTTATATGTCTACATGTATATCTATATATATGTCTATCTATTTATCTAACTATCATACTATTAGTATATTTGTCTATCTATATGTCTATCTATTTATCTACCTATCTATATGTCTATCTATCTTTATGTCTATCTTTCTAACTATCTATTTGTCTATCTATCAATCAATCTATATATTTATTTCTCTCTATCTTTCTATATGTTTATCTGTCTATATGTTTATCTATCTATCTTTCAAACTATCTATCATTCTTTCATTCTTTCATTCTATCATTCTATCATTCTAACTTTTATTTATCAACTTATGTATCTATCTATCAATCAATCTATTTTTCTATCTGTATATCTATCTATCTATCTATTTATAGGTCTATCTATATAATTAACTATCTATCTGTCTGTCTATCATTCTATCTATATTCTTTCAATATTTTTATCTATCTATCTATCTATCTTTTTGTCAATCTATATATCTATAAATGTTTCTATCTATTTATATATCTTTCTTTCAATCTATCTATCAATCTATCTGCCTATCTTTTTATGTGCTAATATGCCTATTTATATATCTACCTATCTTTCTATTTGGCTATCTATATAACTTCTATCTTTTTATCTATCTATGTGTTGTATCTTTATCTTTATATATATATATATATCTATTTATCTGTCTACCTGTATATCTATTTATTGTCTTATATGTCTATCTATCAATCTATCCAAGGATCTCTCTATTTCACTTACTGTCTATCTATTTGTCTATCTGCAATCAATCAAATGTATACTTATCTATGTGTCTATCTATCTATCTATAAATCTATCTATATATCTATCAATTTATCTTTCTCTCTATTTATCTCTAATGTATTTATCTGCCTATCAATCTTTATATATATCTATCAATCTAATCTATATATCTATCTATTTGTTTATGTGTCTATCTGTCTATCTGGCTATATATATATATCTATCTATCTATTTATCTGTTTATATATCGATCTATCTATCTATATTTCTATCTGTCTATCTGTATATCTATATATATGTCCATCTCTCTATCTATATATATGTCTATTTCTCTATCATTATCATTATATCTATCTGTCTGTCTATCTCTATATCTATATTTCTATCTATTGTTCTATCTGTATTTCTATCTGTCTGTCTATCTGTTGATATACCTTTCTAATTATCTATTTATTTTTCTTAAAGTTTATTTATCTATCTGTCGATCTATCTATCTTTCTATCCTTATTTTTGTCTATCTATCTATCTATTTATCTTTCTAGCTATATGTCTACCTATCATACCTACCTAAAGACTTGTCTATCAGTCTATCTTTCTAACTATCTATCTTTTTATTTGTCTATCTATCTATCTCTCTATCTACTATCTATTTGTTTATTTCTTTATTTGTCTATCTATACATCTTTATATCTATCTATCCTTCTATCTGTCTATCTATCTTTCTATCACTCTATCAGTCTATCTTTCTATCATTCCATTATCTATTTGTCTAGATGTCAATCTTTCTTTTGTCAATATGTATATCAGTCTATCTATCTATCTATCTAGCTATTGTCTTTCTGTATACCTATCCTACCTATCTAATTGTCTAGTGTCTACCTATCTAAATGTATATCTATCTATCAGGTCTATCTGTCGAGCTGTCCTAATTTTGTTTCTTTATATTTGTCTATTTTTCTATCTGTATATATGTCTATATGTCTATATATGCATATAACGATTCTGATCGATCTATCCTGCCCAATGTCCTATCTATGTATTTGTCTATCTGTCTAGCTGTCTCACATTCTATTTATCCATTCAATCTCTATGTTTATTTGTTTATCTATCTATTTTTCTATTTCACACATAAAGAAAATCCCAAATATGCATTAAAAAAACCTCTTGCTAAACCTGGGGGTTTCGGTAGCTAACAGGGATGTATAACATGGATTAATGATAGAATCCTTTCCCAAGCTAAAGTACTCATCGCTAAAAATTAACGAGGGAAAGTGTTCCTAGCTAATAAATATTAGCAACAAAAAATCTATAGCTAAATTAATAATTTCCTAGCTATTTTCTCCTTAATTTTAAAGCTTCAGAAAATTTCCTAGCTAAATTAGCAAAGATAAATTCCCAGCTTAAACTATGACAGGGAAAAATCCCTCTCTATTTTCTTTCCAAAACTATTTTCTCTATTTTATATATTTTCCAAAAAATTAATTATATAATTTTATGTTTTTATATTAAATTGAATCAAAACAAAAACTATAAAAGATAATTTATAATTAACAAAAATTAAAATTAGTTAATTAATTATTCTGATATAATTTATTACATAGTTAAAAACAAAAACAAACAAAATTTTATAAGATCTTATTTATCAATGTATCTACCGATATGTTTTAAAGTAAAATCTATCCATGAATTGATGTTGTTTTCTCCATTCCAGCTCCTCTGGTCCACCATAGTTCTGATGTGAAAAGGCTATCCTAGTGACGGCGCAACATGCCTATTGAAAAATTCCTTTACTTCTACAAGCTTCGTATGAGGAACTTTGTAGTACCATATCTGTATGAAATTTAAACCAATCAATCAAATTAAAATAAATAAATAAATAAAGTATGTTTTAGATAAATATTTAACACTACAGTATATAGGTACATATATACTGTAGTGTATATACATATACACTAGCATTTCACTAGTTACATATATTACTGTAGTCTATGTACATATATACAGCAGTATAATATATACATTTAAAATGAGTATATGTACATATATACTGTGTATATGTACATATACACTCAGTATATAAGTAAATATAATTATCCAGTATTATATATACATATATTCGGAATATATATGTACTCAATATATATCTACATATATATTGAGTACATATATTACTGTAGTATATGTATATATTACTGTAGTATATACGTACGTATTACTTAGTATATGCGTATGTCTATACTCAGTATATACATACATATATCTGTATATATTTACTTATATACTCGGTATATACATACATATATATTCAGTATATACTTACATATACTCGGTACATACATACATATCTACACATTATATACGTACGTATATACTCGGTATATACATACATATATACTAAGTATATATGTATATACGTACTATAGTTTATATGTACGTATATAATGCAGTATTATTTGTACATATATATAAGGGTGTTACTATAGTATATATACTAAGTACATATATAGTATATACGTACTTAGTATATAGTATATATACTAAGTACATATATAATGCAGTATTATTTGTACTATAGTATATGCAGTACTATAGTTATATTATCCCATTTATACTTCACAAAGATGACACAAAACTTCACTATCAACATAATAAATGTGAAGTTTATTTAAATTTAAAAAATATCTTTGAAAAGTCTTCAAGAAAACTTGGAAGACAAGTCATGAGCTAGGCTGTCACATCA
>JAREIK010008664.1:0-33803 GCA_029783825.1 Sapria himalayana | reverse complement strand
GTCTATATGGTAATCTTATCTGTCTATCTATCTATCTATCTTTCATTGTTTCTTTTCATCTATCTATCTATCTATCTTTTTTATCAATCTATTTATCAATCTATCTATTAAATATATCTATAAAATCTATCTATCAATTTGTCTATCTTATATATTTATCTAAATATCTATCTTTCTATCAATCTATGTATATCTTTGCTATCTTCTGTCTATTTTCTTTTTTGTATATCTATTTGTATATATATTAGTTTATCTATCTATTTGTCTAATTGCCATCTATCTGTCTATCTATATACAATATGTCTATGTGTCTATATCTTTTTCTATCGACCTTTATCAATCTTTCTATCTATTTATATATATGTTTGTCTATCTATTGTCTATTTAATTGTCTACCTATCTATATATCCATCCATCTATCTGTTTGTCTCTACATTGTCTAAACTATTATTGTATATATATTTTTCTATTTGTTATCTCTATTTGTATGTATATCTATCTATCTATGTATCTATCTATTTGTTCTATCTATCTATTATCTATCAATCTATTTGTCTGTCTATATGTATGTCTCCCTGTTTGTTTGTATCTCTTTTTATCTATACATCTATATGTCTATTCTTCTGTCTATCTATCAATCTATCTAATTGTGTATCTATCTATATATTATCAATATGAAAATCTATTTTTCTATCAATAAGTCTATCAATCTCTATATAAATCTATCTCATTTATCTAAAAAATTTTCTATGCAAATTCATTGAAAATTATTAATTAATATTCTTATTTCTAAAATTACCAAGGAAATATATATAATTAACTAGGAAAATTCATCGTTAAAAAATTTGCGGTTAGAATTTTTTTCTCATTAATATTTTGAGACGAGGACTTTAGCTTGAGATATTTCCATCATTAGTCTATCATTATTATATTGTAATGATAGAAAAATCATACATAACTAGAAATTTCACTAGCTATTTGGGCTTTTTATTTTAGTGTGTGTGTGACAATCTATTATATATTATAATATTCTGTCTTCTATTTGTCTGTCTTCTATTTATTTGACTATCTGTCTATCTATCTATCTCTTTCTTATCTATCATTATATCTTTTAGTCTAACTAACTAACTAAATAACTATCTATCTATCTATATATCTATCAATCTATCTATTTTTTTATCTATTTGTCTACCTATCTATCTATCTATTTGTCTACCAATATATCTATCTAGCTATCTATTTATTATATATTTGTATATCTTTCTGTCTATATGTTTGACTATCTGTATATTAATCTGTCTGTGTATAAATATGTATATCTATCTATCTAAATATATGTATATATATATATATATATCATTGTCTATCTATTTATTTGTCTTAATTGTGTCTGTCAATCTTTCTATTTATTTATCGGTCTATATGTCTGTCTATTGTGTCTATATCTACATATCAATCTATGTGTATATATGTCTGTCTATCTGTCTGTCTATCTATGTATCTATCTTTCTGTATATATATCTATTTATTTATTTGTCTATTGTTTATCTATATCTATGTATATCTATTTGTCATCAGTCTATTTATCTATTTATTAATTGTGTTTATCTAACAATCTTTCTATTTCTATATTTAATCTATATATCTTTCTTCTATCACTCTATTTATCTATATGTCTATAAATTTATCTATCCTTTTATCTATTTATCTATTTGTCTAATCTTTTCTATATTTCTATTTATCTACATGACTATGTATCTATCTATTTATTGGTCTATCTATATGTTTATCGTTTTGTCTATCTATCTGTCTATCTATCTATCTACCAAATATGCTCTTAATTATTTTTTTGTCTATCTATCTATCTCTTTTTATATGTCTATCAATTTGTGTATCAATCTATCTATCAATCTATCTCTCAATCTATGTATCAATCTGTCTATCAATGTGTATATCAATCTGTCTATCTTTATTTTCATTCAATTATTTTGTCTATCTCTCTATCTTTCTACTTGTTTGTTTATACATTTATCTATATATCTATCTATTTATCTATCTATATGTTCGTCTATTGATCTATCTAACTATTGGTCTATCTATCTGTATATAAATATATCGATATATTTATATATCTATCTATCTGTCTGTCTGTCTATCTGTCTATCTATATGTCTGTCTATCTATATAATCTGTATATGTTTTTGTATGTCTATCTATTTGTCTGTATATCTATCTATTTGTAGGTCTATCTATCTTTCTATTTCATTATCTATTTAACTATCTATCTTTCTATCATTCTAAATATTTGTATGTCTTTCTGTCAAATATTTATCTGTCTATTTATTTGATAATCTATGTCTATCTTATTGTTTATCTATCTCTATATCTATTTGTCTATCTATCTGTCTATCTATATATCTATCTAAATGTTTGTCTATCAATCAATCTATTTGTGTATCTATCTATCTTTTGTCTATCTATTAGTCTATCTATTAGTCTATCTATCTATTGGTCTATCTATCTATTTATCTATGTATATGTCTATATATCTATCTATCTATTTATCTATCTATTTATCTATCTATCTGTCTGTCTATCTATCTATATATATATATCTATCTATCAAGTATTTGTCTTATGATCTATCTATATATCTGTCTATCTATCTATCTGTCTGTCTATCTGCCTGTTTATCTATCTATATATCTATATGTCTATCTATTATCTATCTATTTGTTTATATCTATTTATCTATATTAATATCTACATATCTTTCTATCTATATCTATCTATCTATGTTTCTTTCTTTCTATTATCTATCTGTCTATTATATCTATATATAAATTTGTCTCTCTCTATCTTTTTATGCACCTATCTAATATTTAGTTGATCTATTTGTCTAACTATCTATCTAATTATCTTTCTATTAATTTGTTATTTATTTATCTATCTATTTTCTATCTTCCAATCTGTCTATTATTCTACCTATTAATATGTCAATCAATCTATCTATCTATATGTCTATTTATATGTTTATCTATCTGTCTTTCAATATGTCAATCTATCTATCTATCTAATTGTCTATCTATCAATCAAATATCTATCTATCTATGTATCAATCTATGTATATTTGTCTATCTATCTATGAATCTATCTTTTTGTTTATTTATATGTCTATCTATCTATCTATTTTCTATCTAGCAATCTATTTATCTATATATCTATCTATTTATTTATCCATCTATCAATCTATCTATCTATATATCAATAAAATAAAAATAAATAAAATCAATCTATATATGTCTATCTATCTATCTATCTATCTATCTGTCTATCTATCTATCTGTCTATCTATCTATATATCAATCTATTTTTTTTATCTATCTACTTGTTTATTTATTTGTCTATATTTCTCTATATCTATTTGTCTATCTTTTTTTTCTATCTTTCTATATGTCTAACTATAAATATTTCTTTCAATCATCAATTAATCAATATATCTATCTATTAATTATCTATTTATCTATTTGTCTATCAGTCTTTTATCTATCTATCTATCTATCTATATGTTTGCCTATATTTTAGTGTTTATTCTATCTATAAGGCTATCTATATATCTATCTATATGTCTATTTATTTGTCAAACTATCTTTCTATCAATCTTCCTTTCTATCAATCTTCCTTTCTATCAATCTTTCAATATATTTATCAATCAATCTATAAATCTATAAATCAATCAATCTATCTATCCATCTGTCTATCAATTTATCTATCTAAATGTCTATCTAACTATTTACTATATGTTTTTTGATATGTTTATCTATCTATTTATATATTATCTATTTGTCTATGTGCCTATCAATCAATCAATCTATCTATCTATCCATATATATCTATCTATCTATCTGTCTGTCTGTCTATCTATGTATCTATATATCTTTATGTCTAAACTATCTATTTCTTTCTCTATATATCTATCTATCTGATATACAAATAAATACATATACATATAGATAAGTAGACAAAAAGATAATATAAACATAGACATGTTGACAGATAGACAAATTGACATATAGATAAATAGTTAGTTAGATAGAAAGATAGAAGATAGATAGTTATATATATATATATATATGTGGAATAGATACATAGAAAGATAAAGACAATAGACACATAGATACATATACACATAGCACATTGTTACATAGTTACACAGATAGATAGATATAATGAGACAGAGAGACAGACAGATAGATACAAATAGATATATTGGTAGAAAGACATATTGGCATATAAAAAGATATATAGATATATAGATAAACAAATAGATAGATTGAAAGATAGAAATATAGATATACAAATAGATAGATAGATAGATAGATAGACAAAAGAAAAAAAAGATATGTAGCTAGATATATAGATAGACAAATAGATAGATATATATAGATAGGTAGACAAATATATAGACATACTGATATACAGATAGTTATATAAATTAAGAGATAGATAGACAAGTAGAGAGATAGAAAAATATATATCTAGCTATCTATTTGCCTATGTCTATCTGTCTGTATGTCTAATTGTCTATCTATCTGTCTATCTATCTATCTGTTTAAAAATTTGTCTATCTAAATGTTTATCTATCTGTCTATGTACCTGTCAATATATATATATCTATATGTCTACCTATAAGTCTATCGACCTATCGATATATTTGTTGATCTATTTGTCTTTCTATATGTCTATATTTTCTCAATCTATTGTTTTATATATGTCAATCTATCAGACTATCTACCTATCTATTTTTTTGTATATCTATGTGTTTATCAATCAATCTATCTATCCATCTAGCTATCAATTTGTCTATCAATATGCCTATCAATTTATCTTTCTGTCTATCTATAAATTTGACTATCAATTTGTCTATTTATCTGTCTTTCTAAGTGTATATTTTCTATTTATTTATATGTCTATCTTTTTTATATCTATCATCTATCAATATATCAATCTATTTATCTAACAAACTATCAATAAATCAATATATTTATATATCTATCTTTCTTTCTATCTATATGTTTATCTATATGTCTATCTATCTATCAATTATATATCTATTATTAATATGTCTATCCTATCTATCTATGTCTGTCTATTTACCTATCTAATAATATTTCTATCTATCAATCTATCTATTTGCCTATTTATTTGTCTATGTATTTGTCTAAATTTTTATCTACCAATATTTTATCTATATGTTTATCAATCTGTCTATTTTTCTATCAATTTGTCTATCAATATACCAATCAATATCTCAATCAATCTATCAATAAATATGTCTATCATTCTATCTATCTATATATATGTCTATCTATCAATTTATCTCTTTGTCTATATATATATCTATTTATCTATCGGTCTATATATCTGTGTATTTATCTATCAATCTATCCATCAATATATTTCTCAATATATCTTTTATCTAACTATCTATCAATCTATTTTTGTATCTAGATTTCTATCTATCTATCTATCTATTTGCCTATATATGTCTATTAATCTATCAATCAATTTTTCTACATATTCATCTATCTATCAGTTTATCTATTTATCAATATATCTATCTATATATCTATCTAATATTTTGTATATCTTTGTATCTATTTGTATATCTATATATTTATCTTATTATTTATTAATCTGTTTATCTCTGTCTATCAATCTATCTATCAAACAATCTTTCAAGCTGTCTAATAATATGTCTTTCAATCTGTTAATCAATCTATCCATCTATATTTCTTCTATTTATCTTTCTATCTATTTATCCATCTATATGTTTATCTGTCCCTCTATCTATCTTTCAATCTATCTATCTATCTATCAATCTTTCTATTCGTTTGTCTATCACTCTATCTATCTATTTTTCAATCTATTTGTCTATCTATCTATCTATATATCTATTTTTCTACCTCTCTATCTATCTATCTATATATCTATCAATTTATCTATCTACCTTTTTGTCTATCTATCTATTTATATATTTATCTATTTATATATCTATCTATCATTTTTTTCTATCAATCTATCTATCAATCTGTCTATCAAATTGTATTTTTTATTTGTCTATCTATCTATCTATCTTTATATCGCTCTATCTATCTATCTATTTTATTTTCTATCTATATATCTTCTATCTATCTGCTGTATATTGTCTAATTTTCATATCTATCTAATAATTTGTTTATTTTTTGTAAATCTATCTATCAATCTATCTATCAAATTGTCATGAATGAATTTATTTATCTATCTGTCTATCTATTTGTCAATCTATCTATTTATCTATCAGTCTATCTATTTATCTATCAGTCTATCTATTTTTCTATCTATCTATCTATTTATCTTTTTGTCTGTTTGTTTATCTATCTATCTTCTTATTTTTAAATCAATCAATTTATCTATCTATCTATCTTTTTATCTCTTTATAATTCTAGTTGTCAATCTATCTTACTATCTTATAATCCATTGTCTCTCTATTTGTTTATCTATCTCTTTGTTTGTATTTATATCTATTTGTCTATCTATGTATCTCTCTATATGTCTATATGTCTATCTATCTATCTATTAGTTTTTCAGTCAATTTATCTATATTTCTATTCTTCTATTATTCTATTAGTCTTTCAGTGTATCTATCTATCTATCTTATATATGTCTAATTGTTTATCTTTATATATGTCTATTTGTCTTTCTGTTTATCTATTTATATTACCATTTGTATATACATCTATTTGTTTATAAATCTATCTATATGATGTATCCATATCTCTATCAATCAATCTATCTATCTATTAGTCTATCTATCTATCTAGCTATCAGTTTATTTGTATATCTATCTATCTGCCTATTTATCTATTTTTATATCTATATATCTATCAATCTATCTGTCTATCTATCTGTCTATCTATATATCTGTCGATCTATCTATTTATCAATCAATCAATCTATCTATTTATCTATCTATCTATCTGTCTATCTTTCTATCTATCCAGCTATCTATCTATTTATATCTAACTATCAGCATATCCATTTATCTATCTATCTATGAATCCATATTTAAATTTATCCAATCAATCTATTTATAAAATTGTCTATCTATTTGTTATCTGTTTGTCTGTTAGTCTATTTGTCTATCTATGTGTCTATGTGTCCACTTGCCTATTTGTCTTTCTGTCTATCTGTGTGCTAGTATATTTGTCAATCAATCTATCTGTCTATCTATTTATCTATCTATTTGACCTAAAATTTATCTAGTATTCTGTCTATCCATCTATCTTTCTATCTATCTAGTTGTTTTTCTATCTGTCTAACTATCTATCTATTTGTTAGTCTATCTATTTGTCTTTCTATTTGTCTTTATGTTTATCTATCTGTCTGTCTATCTATTAAAAAATATATCTATCTATTTATATATCTATTTATCTATCTATTTCACTATGTATCTATTTGTTAATTTATCTCTCTGTCTATCTAACTATCTATTTATCTATCTATCAATTTGTCTTTAAATTGTTTATCAATTATCAATCTATCAATCTATCTATCTATCGGTCTATCTTTCAATAAATCTATCAATCTTTTTGTCTATATTTTTGTCTATCATTTGTCTATCTATTCGTCTTTCTATTTGTCTATTTAATATTTATCAATTTATCTATCTATCTATCAATATAACTCCTTATCTACATGTTTATCTAAATGGCTATCTATTTGTCTATCTACATGTCTATCTATCTATATTTCTATCTATCTGTGAATTTGCCAATCTTTCTATTTATCTTTCTATCTACATTATAAGAAAATGTCAGTTTAGCAATAGAAATTTAACTAGAGAAAAATCCCTAGATAAATAGTGAGGTTTTAGCTAAAGAATAACAAAGGATTTTTGATTTTATATTGAAATAAATTTTAGTGATGGATTAGGGATGGAAATGTTAGTAGATTTCTACATAAAGTAAACATGAAAATTTAGTGATAGATATAGTGACAGAATATCATTAGCTAATTAGATCGAGACAAAATCTGTCGTTAATATTTTTGTAGAATTCCGTGCAAAGAAAAACGGTAATTTTGTGATGGATTTAGTGACATAATTTCTCTAGCTAATTAGATTGATGCAAAATCTATCGGTATATAATTATCAAAATTTTTTTTACTATTTTATACAATTTTACTATTAGCTTTTAATATTAAGTCTTTATTGAAATAATAAATATAATTTTTTTTAAAAATCTTCTCACATTAAGTAATTTTTAGAATTTTATAAATTATAAATGATATCTAATAAATGAAATTTTATGCCTTTAAAATTATATCATATTATCTTCATAAAAATTAATATGAATTCTTAAAAATGTATAACCATACAATATATATATTTATATATTTTTTAACATAAAAAGTATTTATAATTCTTAGGAGCCATGATTTATAACCATACTTAATATATAGTGGCTTGAAAACCAATCATCTTTTCAAGTGTACCTTGCTATATGAAGTTTATAAATTTTGTAGCCATGATTTTTTTTAGTTGGAAGACAAAACATCTATTTTTTGAAATTGTTTATATATGTATTGTTAAATTTAATTAATAATTACAAAATTGTAAGGTGTTTTTTTCATTTGTGCCTTGCTACACACACATTAACTTGTTAAAATAATTTATTAAGTAAAAAAAGATAAGTATTTCTGCTTTATATATATTTATTGTAAATTAAATGATCTGATAATTAAAAAATTAAATATTTATGGAATTTTAATACTTATAAAAAACTGTAACTTATTGTGCAAAGACAACTATAATTCTCTAACTAATGCCATCCACCTCTCTCTCTCGACATGGATAAATCAAAATGAAACTTAATAGTGAAAGCAATTTCTTGTAGCAGTGAGTTTCTTGTCGATTTGAGGTATACTTTCTATCCTAATATAATCATCATCTGCAAGCATTTTAGAAATACAGGATAGCTGATCACAAGGGAGAACTATCAAAGATATCATGCCAGTCGTGCTTCCTCGATCTTCTTCTAGAAGTTTTATGCACAGCTTCATCTTCCATATCTTAATACCTTCTTCAACTTCACAACCCGCCACCATTAGAATGCAATATATGACAAGAACGATAGCATATATTCATTTCGGTAAGCACCATGTAATATCTTCTCATCAAATTTTGAATTTGTGTCGTCTCCACTTTATTACATTGTTAGCGGCAAGTCGATCCCTAGCAATCATATTTTTGAGTACCTATGAGAAGCAATTTACCTGGTATGCACCATCGAGGTACAGGGATATTTGTAAGTAGAATAGAGAGACGTAATCAAGCAATTCTTGAAAAGTTTGAGAGTTTCATTCGAACTTTTATTCATGAGTTATAATTTTTTGGGAAAGAAAGTAAGTCGAGTGGAAGACGTGCATGTTCCACGACACTATTTATCTATTAATTAAAAAATCTCATTTTTAATTACAATATTTATCTATTATATACATTGATAGATAAATAGAAAGATAGATAAAAAATTAGATAGATAGAAAGATAGACACATAGACACGGTAGATAGACAAATAAACAAATAGTCAAATAGACAAATAGAATATAAATAGATAGATAGATAGAGTGATATATAGATAGATAAAGTGATAGACAGATAAATAGATAGATAAATAGATAATTAGATAGATCAATAAACATATAGATAGATAAGTAGATAGATAGATAGACAAATAGATAGTCATATACAAAGATCATCACATAGCCAAATAGATGGATATGCAAATAGACAGATAGATAGATTGACAATTAGGTAGATATACAAAAAGCACTATAGACATTTTGATATATATGAATATATACATATTTACAATTAGTCAAATAGACAAATAGAGAGATACGCTGATAGATACATAGTCAAATAAATAGATATAGAAATAGATAGATATATAGATATAGAGATAGATAGATAAAATAGATAGATAGCTAGAGACACAAATAGAGAGATAGACAAATATATATATATATATATATATATATATATATATATATATATATATATATATATATATATATATATATATAGTTAGACTATTATATAGTTAGACTATTATATAGTTAGATAGATAAAGAGATAGACAGATAAATAGATAGATAAACAAATAGACATATTGACAGATTAATAGATAGACAGATGAAAATATAGATGGATTGATAGATAAAAGATAGATAAATAGATAGACAAATAAAGAGTTAGAATCATGTAAAATAGATAGATACATAGAAAGACATATAGATAGATTGATAGTTAGATAGATTGATAGATAGATAAATTGATTGATAGATAGATATATATATATATATTGATTGATAGACATATAGAGAGGTAGACAGATAGATTGATTGATTCACAGACAGATAGATAGGTAGATAGATAGGTATATTGATAGATAAATAGATACATAGACACATTGAAATTATATAACTAAATGTTTAATGATATATAATTTTTTATAACTATATGTATTATATGTATAATAACATATAACTATACATAATTTTATATTATTAATGTATAAACTATATTTAAATATATAATTAAAACATATATTTAAAATACATTTTTATATATAAGTATAAAAAATGTATTTTAGTCTATCCACACATATACATAACTATATGTATAAATATATGAAATTATATGAACAAATATGTATACATACATTTATAAATATAAATTTAAATATACGTGTAACTATATTTATAACTACATATAACAATATTTATAATTATATCTATAAAAACATACAACACAATGTTTAACTATATGTGTATAACTATATATAAATATTTTTATAACTATGAATAACACTATAAATAAATATAACTTTATTTTTAATTATGTATACATATATGTAAATCTATATAATTGCATATAACTTTGTATACATTTATTTATATTTACGTATAACTACTTATATGCATATATCTATATATAAATATATGTTTAACTATATGTAACTATTTATAATTACATCTACTATATATCCTAACATATAATTATATATGGGATAATATTAATTTGTTGAACTAATTTGAAATTAAATGTCATAAGATATAATATCAACAATATGTGAGCATGTAGAATGAGTGTCCGTTGATTAGGCTCATATTTGGTATAATACAAATAAGGGTCGTACTCTTACCTAATCCCATCACTTGGGCCTCAGGCTCAAATATGAACTTATGTATGACAAAAGATATAATATTTGATAGGTTTACGTAGAAGAAATTTTATTTTATTTTATATAATTTTTCATTCTAACACTACACTCTCAATGTGTCTCTCTCTCTCACTCCCTAATTCTTCTAGTCACTCTATTCCTCTTTTTCTTTATATGTCACATACTCACTCTCTTGTTATTATCTTTCTCCCTCTCCTTTCGTGCTTGTTCTATCTCTCTCCCTCTCTCTCCCTCTCTCCCACTTTCTCTCTTTCTCTCTCTCTCTCTCTCTCTCTCCCTTTCCCCTCTCTCTCTCCTCTCTTCCTCTCTCTCCCTTTCACCAGTTCTCTCCCCCTCTCTTCCCTCCTTCTCTTTCTCCTTCTCTCTCTTTCTCCCTCAGTCTCCACATTTCTCTGCCCCCTCTCTCTCTTCCCACCTTATCTCTCTCTCTCCCTTTCTCCCTCTCTCTCTTCCTCTCTCCCTCTCTCTCCTTTCACCAGTTCTCTCCCCCTCTCTCTCCCTCCTTCTCTTTCTCCTTCTCTCTCTCTCTCCCTCAGTCTCCACATTTCTCTGCCCCCCTCTCTCTCTTCCCACCTTATCTCTCTCTCTCTCTCTCTCCCCTTCTCCTCCTTCAAACATTAAATGTCTTTTTTTGCTTCCTTTCTTGTGCATTATCATACTTTGCACCCTTTATCTAGTATAATTGTGATATATATTAATCATTATTGTGCTAAAAATTGCTTTATCTAATTGTGATATATATTAATGTAGATTCTGCAAATGCATTGCCTCGATATTCATGAAATTTAATTTTTAAATATTAATCTGTAAGTAATTATATTTAATTATTTGTATATTTTGAATTAATAGAATGTTTTATTTATAATAATGATTGGGCATTATTTTTTGTAAATAAAACATGGAAAAATGAGCATAGATCGTTAGTGGATTTACAGAAGGGTTATTAATAGATTTTTGAATAAAGAATTTTTGACTGGGCTTGAAACTTTTATCAATTTTGCATTTAGTCAATCGAGATTGATGGATGCTAAAAAAATTAAGTGTCCATGCAATCATCGCAAGTGTCAGAATATTCTTTTTCGTGATGCAAACATTATAAGATATCATTTTGCCAAATATGGCTTTGTGTCAAATTATTTTGTTTAGATTTATCATGGGAAAAATACAATGGCTCTGAATATTGACCAAAATGAGGGTATTGAATCATTTGCTTGTGGTGAATAATCATCAAACACATATCATAGAATGATTACGGAAGCTGCTGCTGTGCTGGCTTCAATATGGATTACATGGATGAACCGCCTAGTCCTTAAGCTCAGAAATTTTAAGAAATGCTTAAAGTTGTAGATAAAGAATTGTGCCCTGGTTGTAAAACACATTCGCAATTGTCACTTGTAGCTCGACTAATGGGCATTAAGTCAGAAAATCATATGTCTAAGATATTATTTGATCAGGTGACAGAACTAATAAAGGAGATTGTTTCGGATAATAATTTGATCACTAACAACTTTTATAATACTAAGAAGTTACTACATGGAATGCGTCTACCAGTAGAAAAAAATTGATTATTGTTTAAATGGATGCATGTTATATTGGGGTGATGATAGTGATTTAATTAGCTGTAAGTTTTGTGACCATTCTCAATTTAGGAAGGTACCTCATGTTGTAGATACGTGACAAAAATTGAAGGTTGTCTTTAAGAAGATGTATTATTTTCCATTAATTCCTCGTTATAGAGACTATATGCATCAAATACTACCGCAAATGAAATGAGGTGGCATTCCGAGCATGAGGTTTAAGAAGAGGTAACATGTCATCAATCCAATTCACATGCTTGGAAGCATTTTAATTATATACATCAAGATTTTGAGGCAGAAAGTCAAAAGGTGAGATTGGGTCTCTACAATGATGAATTTCAACAATTTGGGCAATCTGGACAATAGTATTCATCATGGCCAGTGATAGCCGTATAACTTGCCTCCATGGTTGTGTTTGAAGGAGCAATATATGTTTTTGTCAATATTGGTTCCAAGGCCAACAAATTCAAAAGACATGCTGAATGTTTTCTTACAGCCTCTTATTGCAGAGTTAAATCATTTATGAGATGTCGGCGTGAATACGTACAATATCTCAAAGAAGCAAAATTTCATTATGTGGAAATCCATTATGTAGATGGTATGTGACTTTCCTGCATATTCAATAAATCCTGGGTGGAGTACTGCAAAACGATTCGCATGCCCGTATTGCATGAAAAATTCTGATGCATTTACCCTCAAATTTAGTGGTAAATAGTCATGGTTTGATAACCATCAAAAGTTTGTATCTACGAATCATCCATTTCGAAGAAATAAAACTGTATTTCGAAAAAAAAATCTATGTTGACAGTTGCACCAGTAGTTCATTTAGGAGATGCTATTATTACAGAGATTCATAGTTTGGGTTTGAAGAAAGTAACTGAAAATGATGCTAATGAAAGTAATGGACCAATAGGCAAATCATTTGGCTAGAGGAAACGTAGTATATTTTGGGACTTGCCCTGTTGGAGGTCCAATTTAATTTTTCATAACTTAAATGTAATGCAGATTGAAAAAAATATTTTTGACAGTTTTTTAACATTGTCCTTAATGTAGACGGAAAAATAAAAGATACTTTAACATCAAGACAAGAGTTGAAGGGTTAATGTCGGCGTCCTGAATTAAAACTAAATGAGGAAACATAAAAATTTTCTAAAGCTTGCTACACACTTGATAAGAAGGCAAGACATATATTGTGTGAATGGGTTAAATATTTTAAATTCTCTGATGGATATCTGTCAAATATGGGTAGATGCGTGGATATGAAGAATCTTAAGTTATTTGGAATGAAAAGTCATGACTGTCATGTATTTATGCAGATATTAATACCAATTTCATTCCGTTAATTACTTCCACTAAGTGTTTGGAAGGTCCTTATAGAACTTAGTTTGTTTTTCAAATAGCTAAAAGCAATCACAATCAAAATAAATGACATGGTGAGGCTGGAAAATGACATTCTGCTTATTATTTGTAAGTTGACCGGATATTTCCACCGAGTTTTTTTGACTTATATGAGCATTTTCCAGTCCATTTGGCATACGAAGCAAGGATTACAGGGCCAATGCAATTCAGGTGGATTTATCCTTATAAAAGGTAAATACATATAATTTACTATGTTTTATGATTTCGTACTTTAAGTAATATTGTAATTTAACAAAATTGAAACCTAACATTGTGGTTGTAGGTATCTTCGTAAGTTGAAATTGAATGTTAGAAACAAGGCAAAAGCTGAAGGTTCAATTTGCAATGTATATTTAGTAGAAGAAGCATCATCATTTTGTTGTTATTATTTTGAGGATCATGTCAATACAAAAAATAAAAATGTGCCGATAAATTATGAAGGTCATTTGATGGTAAAAGATGATTCTGTAGACAAACTATCTATCTTCTAGCACCATAGAAAAGCATTTGGAAGAGAAATAAAAAGATGTATGACAGATGAAGAGAACAAAGTAACCCGGAGCTAAGTTTTACTTAATTGTTACGAGGTTGCACCTACATTAAGTATGTATAAACAAAATGATTACAGGTTTAATCATAGTTTAATTTTATCTTTAATAGGAATTAAAAATTGATAATATATTTTTCTCTCTTTTTATATTTGTGCAGTATTCATGTTGAGTAGTTAAAATATAGACAACCAGCAATTTCCAGCAAAGATGTCGATTATATACTAGAAATTGAATTTGCGAATTGGTTCAGAAATTATGCGAGAATTATTAAGTTTTAAATTTTTTAATTATTTAATTTATTATTATCTTTTATTTCGTAATATCAATTCTTTAATTTATGTCATAGGCAATTGATCCTTCAAATGGAGATTCAAATATTTTTATTCATAATCTAAGTAATGACCCATTTAGATATGTGAAAACCTATCTTGGGATTTTTATTAATGGATATAAATTTCACACAAACAGGCACGATTCTTCTAAAATAATATGAATAGTGGTATATGTATTAAAGGCGCAAGATATAGTGTAGATGAGATTGATTCTTATGATCAACTCAAAGAAGTATTTGAGTTGGAGTATCCTGGACTCGAAAATAATAGGATTGTATTATTTAAGGGTGAGTGGTTTGATCCTACACAAATGTGGGCACAGAGATTCATTTGGATTATAAGCTAGTGGATGTTAACCATAAATGCATATTAATCGATATAAGCCATTTATTATGCCAGTTCAAGGCTCAAGTATATTATTATACATATCCGAGTTTATCTCGTGATAAGAGTGATTTGTGGGCGATTTGCAAAATCAAAGCACGATCAAAATTTGAAGTACCAACATCGCAAGAAAGAAGTGCAGACTTAGATATTTCACTAGCATTCCAGGAAGATGACATAAATAATATTGAACCTGTGAATGTAGATGAAGATCCAGAAAATTTATGTGACTCAAAAGGTGACAAAAAAATTAAAGATGATCACTTTCTATCTAAAAATAAGTTCGAACTTCTATCGAAATCAGACGAAATATCAGAAGATCTATTAGAGGAGGACAGTGATGCCGATAATTAAATTATTATAATTTTATTATAATATTAAACTATAAAAGACTTTTTATAATTTGTTGAAATCTATCGGTGTATTTTATTATAAAATGCATGCTTGTTCATCATATCTCTATTATTTGTTCTATGTTTTATTTTGTATAGTAGATGATGCCTAAAGGATGTGGTCGTGGTGGATGTGAACATGGACACAAAAATGAACCAAATTCATCTAGTATGCTACATTATGTTGCTGAATTAGTACCATCTCATAGCCACCATATCAGACTTCAACATCAAAATTACCATCTCCATTTCTATCACCATCACCATCATTGAGACCTCTACTATCCCCTTTATCAGATGTAATCCCACCACTATCGTCCTTTCTGCACACACTTTTTATCCATCTCTATCTTCTACACCACATTTTACACTGATTGTTCCCCTATTTACAATACCAATGACATCATCAGATGTAGTGCCATCCTTTAAAGTCAGTGCAAATTTAGAAATTGAGATTGTGGATGAAAGGTAAAAGAAATATGTAAAAATGACTTGAAAAAAAAAATTTGATGTTACTATTAGTGGCTTTTTTATATTGTTATGATTCGCATGTTTTGTATGTTATATATTTATTTGTATATTTTTATTTCATCTCACAAGTATTCGACTATAATTACAAAGTCTTTCAAGAAAATGGCTGATTCTAAATTATTCTCCTAGAAGAAAGTTTTAGAATTGGCAAAGGAGTCCTATTTTAATGATTTTTAAGTAAAAATAAAAAACAAAAGTATTGAAAATAATAATCAAATTACTTATCTATTATGTTGGTTATTATTCAAGCAATAAATAATTATGTTCTTATTGTTAATATAAATTTTTTTGTGATTTTTCTATATATAGAATTAGTGCACATGGGCACCTAAATTTGATGGAAAGATAAAGTCATTATGGGAGATCAAAGCTGCTCAATGATATTCTGATTTTGTCCATAAATTGAAGAATATGAAAGAAAGGCCTGATTTTATATCTGAGGATGTGATATTCTGAGTGGCTTATGTATTGGGAGGATTCAGATGTAATGAAAAAAATCAGATATTGCCCGTAAAAATCAACCAAGTGAGGTAGCTGGACTAGGTACAAGAATTTTTCTACACAACTGGAGGGTCAAAGTCGAGCATTGAGCATGCTCGAGATCTGTACAATTTAAAAATTATAAACATTTATAAATTTAGTAGTTTTCTTAATAGTACAATGAATCAAATCTCTGCATGGTTTTATTAATTTTGTTAAATTTTTTGATCATTTGTTTTTTAATGACTTAATAAACACAAATTCTAGGCTGGAGAATTGGGTCGGGATAAAAATTTTTATCAAATTTTCAAGAAGATGCATGTGAAGAAAGTGGATGGTCAGTTTGTTGACAACAAATCTTAGATGATTGCTGTAAGAACTTATTATATTAATAAAATTTTATAATACTACAGTAAATTTAGAAAATTGTTTGGATTGCAAAATATTTATTTTATTTTTGTATATCTAGAATAGTTTTTTTCTCTATTTTATCTCAGGACCTAATGGAGGAACATGTGATAGCTGCTCATCAACAAGTTGAGGGTTCTATGGATCTTCAACAAAGTGACTATGATCCTATTTGTTTAGAGACAATAGGAGGTCTTAAGAAGTAGCGAGTGTATGGAATTAGCTCGAAGGGAGTGGCATTTTGTTGTAGTAGTCTGCTTCTAATTCATCTATCTCAACAATGGTCGATGTGGCGGTCAAACAACAAGTAATGGAAACAAATAAACGTATGTAGTTATGGAGACCAAAATAAAATAGACTAATAGCAGATATCTCATTTAAAGAAAGAAATATATGAAATTAAAGAATAGAATGATGAGTAGTATACTATTTGATGGAAGAAAAAAAATAAATTAAAGAAATGAATTATAAGATGAAAGGAGTTAAGATTGTAATGCAATAGTATATGTCCTATATGGAGTCACCGTGGCATTGGCACAACAAATAGCATTCCAAGATCTAGTTGCAAAACCTTGCAGGAGAGGCTAGCATTTTGTACAAATTATGAGGATGATTGAGTATGAGAATTATTTCTGAACTGTTATTTATTTTTTTCCATGTGTAGCAAATAATTATGTTACTTTTTGCAGGTTTCATTTTTTTTTATTCTATTTTTATTCTTTGCTTTTCCGATTAACACAATTATGAATCTTTGTAGGACACATTATGTGAGGACAAAAGAAAAAATTCTGATTCAAAGCAATCAAACATTACTACGGTCCTTCTAATGCATGGGCCCCATTTTTACTGATTTCAGCTATATCAAAAAGAGGCTAGCTTAACTTATCTTTATTATCTGAAAACATTTATTTTTGCACTCTTTTTATCTCTAAACATAATTGCTGGATATCTTTTATATATTTTTGAAGCTGTAAGACAATCAAATTTAATTTGTGTTTGTTTATGTCTATAATATTTGTTTTATTATTTGTGAATATATTTTGTGTCTTTGAATTTTTTGGGTAGAGTTTTAGTATATACGTATGTATATAGTTAGTATATATGTACATATAATACTATAGTATTTTATGTACATATATACTGAGTATATATAATACTCAGTATATA
This sequence comes from Sapria himalayana, assembly GCA_029783825.1. NCBI lineage: Eukaryota > Viridiplantae > Streptophyta > Magnoliopsida > Malpighiales > Rafflesiaceae > Sapria > Sapria himalayana. The sequence goes on along the minus strand of JAREIK010008664.1, from coordinate 15,297 downwards.
TGTACACATAATACTATAGTTTGTATGTACATATACTAGAGTAATATAGTACTAGTGAAATGCTAGTATATATGTAGATATTTACTGCAGTAATATAAATTTATCAAAACAGAGTCATTTATTTATTATTTATTTTGATTTGATTTGGTGGTTAAATTCCATACATTTATGGTACCACATTGTTTCCCATACAATGCTTCTATAAGTGAATATATATTTCGACAAACATGATGCACCATGATTCACACGCATTTTTGTTGTGGAAAGTTGGTGATCAGAGGAGTAGAGGGAGAGAAAGTAATGTTAATGCATGGTAGATTATACTTATGAATAGTCGGTAGATACATTGATTAATAAGATGTAATATATTTTTGTATTAGAATAAGGTATTAAATAAATTTTTTTGTTTAATTTAAAAGTTTCATTTATTATTTTTGTTTTATAAATATAATTTTAAATTATTAAATTATTTAATTAATTTCTTGTTAAAACTGTATGACAATCAACTTTAATTTGTGTTTGTTCATGTATATATTAATTGTTTTTATATATCTATGAATATGTTTGTGTTTTTTCCGATTTTTTTGGTAGAGTTTTAGCTTATTATACGTATGTAAAAGCCTATTATCAGCAGTGGTAGCTGAGGCAGCGGCGGCAGTAGTGCTGGTAGCGGAGGTAGGGGAGGCAGCAGAGGCAGCGACAACATTAAAGGCAGCGTTGGCATCGACAGAACTAGTGGCTGTAGCGGTAGCAGCGGCAGCAATGGTATCGGTGGTATCATCGATAGCAGAGACAACACTAGCAGTAGCCACAGCAGCAGCTGCACTGGCAGTGGTGGTGGCATCGATAGCTACCGTAGAGGTCGCCGCCGCCGCGACAAGGGCAGCTGCGGTAGCGAGAGCAATAGGAATGGCAATATTTGTGGTATATACGTAGGTATATTGTCAGTATATACGTACATATAATTCTACATTATTTTATGTACATATTACTTAGTATATATGTACGCATAATAATACAATTTATATGTACAAATACTACAGTAATATATGTACGAGTGAAATGCTAGTATATATGTGTATTTTGGCTGTAGTAATATGTATTTATCAAAACATAGTTTTTTTTAATTTACTTTGATTTTATTTAGTGGTTTAAATTTCTTACAAATGTGGTACCACATTGTTTCCCATACGAAGCTTGTATAAGTGAAGGGATCTCTCAATAGACATGAAGCACCATGACTCTGACAGCATTTTTGTAGTCGAAAGTTAGTAATCGAAGGAGTAGAGGGAGAGAAAGCAACGTCAAGCATTGATAAATTATACTTATGCACAGTCGGTAGATACATTGATAACTAAGATGTAATATAATTTTTTTAGTTATTTAAAATATTGTATTAGAATAAGTTATTAAATGAATTTATTTGTTTAATTTAAAATTTTCTTTTATAATTTTTGTATATTAAATTTAATATAAAAATATTAAACTATTTAATTAAATTTTAGTTAAAGCTGTATGACGATCAACTTTAATTTATGTGTGTTCATATCTATAATAACTATTTTTATATATCTATGAAAATGTTTGTGTCTTCGAATTTTTTGGGTAGATTTTTAACCTATTATTGGTCTATAAAAACATAATATCAGCAGCAGTATCAGTGACGATGGTGGCGGCGATGATAGCGGCATCAGTTGAAGAGGCAACGACGGTAGTGGTGGGTAGTGACAGCAGCGGGGCAGCCACGGTTATAGCAGTGGCAAGGGCAGGAGCGGTGGCATCAGAAGTAGTGGTAGTTGCAGTGATGATGGAAGTAGCGGTAGCAGCGGCTGCACCGGAAGCAGCTGCGGTATTCACGGTAGCAGTAACTACACTGGAAGCAGCGACATCACCGGAAGCGACAGTAGAGGTGCCAGTGTGGAGGTAGCAGTGGTGGCGGCGGCAACAGCAGAGGCATCGTGGTAGCGATGACAATAACAGTGGTATTGGCAGCGATAGTGACAAAGGTAGCTGCGGCAGGAGCGGCAGCGGGTGTGATAGCAACAGCATCAAATGGTGTATATACAACGAAAAAAGTCAGTATATATGTACATATAATACTACAGTATTTTATGTACATATATACTATGTATATTTGTACTTAGATTATTTGTACACATAATGCTATTATTTTTATGTACATATACTTCAGTAATATATGTACGAGTGAAATGCTAGTATATATTTACATATATACTATATGATATATATGTATCAAAACATAACTTTTTTAAATTGAGTGAGTGGTTTAAATTTCTTACTGATATGATACCACATTGTTCCTCATACAAAGCTTTTATAAGTGATGAGATTTTTCACTAGACAGTACGTGTCATGACTCAAATTGTTTTGTCACAATCGAAAAATGATGATTGGAGGAGCAGAGTGAGAGAAAGCAGCGTTAATAAATGGATATATTATAATTTATGCACTGTCAGTAGATACATTGATGAATAAGATGAAATAAAAGTTTTTTATTTTTTTGTTTCAATTATGTAAAATATTGAATTTGAATAAGATATTAAATGATTTTATTCTTTGTTTATTATAAATTAATTTATAGTTTAAATTTTTATTCAATTTGATATAAAATATTAAATTATTTAATTAAAAAATTTTATAGGTGGACACAGCCAAAGGAGGTGGTCAAAAGTGTGTTCTACAAACATGCTGTCAGCCAATATAAAGACACTGTGTACGAGATCAAAGATAAATGGCCGAAGAAGAAAGAAAAGATTTGAGTGTCCCTGATCATATTTTCAAGGAATGGTGGAGCAGTTGGGATGATCGGATTATAGGAAGAGGTCTGATAAACAGATCAGAAATCATCGCTTTAGAGCGAGCTTGGGAGGGTAGTGGCATGTCTACACACACTAGTAGATCTCTCTCTATTCACGAACACGAATGAATATTGGTATTATTTATAATTTATACTTTTTATGTTTATTACTTTGTGAAATGTGTTCAATTATGCCTAAATTTCATTTCTCATAAGGAATTTTTTTTCAATAGAATTAACATATGTATTGTATGTAATTATTGACACGGAAGGAGGGTAAGAAGCCCAATGCTCCTTGCTTATTCAGATACATGCAAATGAAGGCTAATGATAATCAGACCTTCGTTGATTAAAGATCTCGTGCAACAAATGTAAGATTCATTAAAAAAATTAACTTTTCTTTTTTTTGTTTGAATATAAATTGAAATTCCTTTTGTACATTTTTATTTAGGCTAGATATGAAGAAAATGTTAGCTACTGCGACTCAAGCATATTCCAAGTCTACTTCAAGTTCATGTGATGGTGCAACAGGTAGTTCTCATTCATCAACTCCACTAGTTGATACGTATCAGATTTGGCATGTGGCTATTGATGGCAAGGAGAAGATGCCCATCTATGGCATAGGTTCGGCGACATCATCATTCTACTCGCATAGATGACCAAATTATGAAGCTGAATTTTCAGGACCAATTTAGAATTTGTTCTCGACGATGGAGGAATTTAAGGACATGATACTAAATGCTATACAGTATCAGTTGGTCGATACAAAGCGACACATGAAAGACAATGAGGATGATAGGGATGAGTTGCACATGTTTTTTGACTGGCTTACAAAGAAGTTTCAGGAAAGAGGACTACAGTTCAACCCTGATGATATAGATTTTTCAGCATAATGCTCCAGCTACAGCATCTACTCCAATCACCTATAGTAACACCTACAGGAACTACATCAGGATTAGCAACAGTAGACAACTTTACCTCAATACCCGACACCTCACAGTGTGGACCAAATACATCATAGTATAATGATTATGAAACTAGGTTGGATGATTAAGTTTATTACACATTTTTTTTCAATGCATAAAACTTTGATTTTGAATTTATTTTTTTTATTTTCTCTTGATGAATTATAAATATATATGCAGTATATATAGTTGTTTGCTAGAGTCAATTGGATTTTTTTGTTGTATTATCTGTATATGTTTATGTAGCAACTGCATCAAAACTGGAAGTTAATTCTATTTTTTTGTGCTATCTATATAGTTTTTGTAGCAAATGCATCAAAACTAAAAAAATTTGGTCGGTAATTACTGACGCAATTGCACCAAAAACTGACCAAAATTTTTTAATATCAATGGTCGGTAAACGGTCACCAAATGGTCGATAATACTTTGGAGATCAATTACCGACCAATTATTATAAAATATTTTGATTAGTTTTTGGTTGCAATTTTTTTGGTTATTATCGATCATTTTGTGACCATTTACTGACCTAATACTTTTGGTGTGAAAATGTTGGAAATATAGTCGGAAATTATTTGTTAGTAAATTGTCTGTAAATTGTCGGTAATTACTAACCATTTGGAAACAATTTACCTACCTAATGCTTTTGGTCGGAAAATAGCCGGAATATAGTCGGATATTAATTATTGGTAAATGGTCTTTAATCGGTCGGTAATTACTGACCATTTGGAGACCATTTACCAACCAATTGCTTTTGGTTGGAAAATAGTTTGAATTGAGTTGGTAATTATTTGTCGAAGAATGGTTTGTAAATGGTCGTTAATTACCGACCATTTGGAGAGTAATGTACCGACCTAAATATTTTTGTCAGAAAATTATCAGAATAGTCGGTAATTATTTGTTGGTAGAGGGTCGGTAAATGGTCAATAATTTACCGACAGAATGATTTTTTTGTTGGTAAAAAATTAACGACAAACAAAATTGTGATCAAATATTTTTGTCGGTAATTGGTTGCTATTTGGTTTACCGACCACAAAATACCGAATTAGCGACCAAATAATTGGTCGGTAATTCGGTGAATTTTAGTAATGAAATATTTATTTTTTTGGAATTATTTAGAAAAATATGAAACTCCCCCAAAAAATATATTGGACATTTATTCGAATAAAATATGAATTTCTTGGATTTACTTTGAGAATTATGAACTTCATTTGAAAAATATATTGGACATTTCTCCAACAAAATATTTTTTTTCCTTGGATATTTTTCAAAAACCACCATGTAACTCAGCCTGGAGGTTGTCGCAATTCAAGTTCACAAATTTATTAGTCATGCTCAAGAAAAAATACCACGCAACTCAATCTAGACGTTATCCTAATTCGATTTCTCCAAATACATTTCATATACCTTTATATGCATATATATATCATGCACCCACCCATGTATATGAAATGTTCCTGTGCATATGAAATGCAAATATGTCATTTATGATTAAACGAGGTTTAAGACACAACCATAATAATCCAATTCTAATTAACATGCACGAAATTTTACTAAACAAAACCCATTAACTTTTTATCGATTAATTATTTCCAATGTCATTTCTAACAATTCGAATTAAAATATAAAATATGATCATTTATGACCTTTAAATAGAAAGGAATTCTGATAAGAAAAAATCACGACCTTTCAGAAAATTTCAAGGAAATTTTATAAATTTAATGTCAAATTAAAGATCTCATCATGTAGAGCAACTTTTGTTCTTGTACTATTCTATTCCAACTTTAGAATAATCCATTGCGATTAAAAGAAATTCAAGTTTATATATATATATATATATTCCTCAACACAATGACACACACACTCTCTCTAGAATTTTATTTTTTCCATTCTTTGTCAGGTATCAATCATTTTCTGAATTCACATCGTTTTTTTTAATTTTTTATTATAATAATTTTTTTTTATTTTTTTTTATTTTTTTATTATTTTATTATTATCTTATTTTTATTTTTTTTTATTTTTTTATTTTTTTATTTTTTTATTTTTTTATTTTTTATTTTTTTATTTTTTTTATTTTTTTTTATTTTTTTTGTTTTTTTTATTTTTTTTATTTTTTTATTTTTTATTTTTTTTTAAATTTTTAAATTTTTTAAATTTTTTAAATTTTTTAAATTTTATAAATTTTTTAAAAATTTTAAATATTTTAAATTTTTTAAAATTTTTAAAATTTTTAAATTTTTAAAATTTTATAAATTGTAAAAATTTTATAAATTTTATAAATTTTTTAAACTTTTTAAATTTTTTAAATTTATTTTTATTTTTTAAATTTTTTTATTTTTTAAATTTTTTAAATTTTTTAAATTTTTTAAATTTTTTAAATTTTTTAAATTTTTTAAATTTTTTAAATTTTTTAAATTTTAAAATTTTTAAAATTTTTAAAATTTTATTTTATTTTTTTTTTATTTTTTTTATTTTTTTTATTTTTTTTATTTTTTTATTTTTTTTATTTTTTTTATTTTTTTTATTTTTTTTTATTTTTTTTTATTTTTTTTATTTTTTTTATTTTTTTTATTTTTTTTATTTTTTTTATTTTTTTTATTTTTTTTATTTTTTTATTTTTTTTATTTTTTTTATTTTTTTTATTTTTTTTATTTTTTTTTATTTTTTTTATTTTTTTTAAACACATGGACCGTGCATGCGCAGCCACGTGATGACATCGTAGCATAGTATTTTCCATTTTCGTTTTTTTATATTTATTTATTTATTCTAATAATTATTTATATAAATTAAAAATATAACAAAATTCAAACTTCCTCAGAATTTGAGAAAATTTGTCAACGTAACTATATTTTCCAAGATGAATTCAATAACAAAATTCATTTTATCAGTAGGATTCTAAAATTTTTAGTTAATTTTTTTATAACAAAATTACTATTTTACCATTTTTCCAGAAATAAATCATGTTATTTATTTCTTTATTTTTTTTGGGATTTCACATTCTCTCCTTCTTAATGAATTTCACCCCGAAATTCTCACAGATACAACTTTACAATTATAAACTTATTCCGAAGTTAAATAATTATTAAATTACTGAAACACATACATTCATTTTCAAATAAAAAATGATAAGTGACATGCATCATGTCTTCACGTTCCCATGTTGCTTTTTCTATTCCTTGATGTTGTCAAATCACATTTACTAGTCTCACCATCTTGCGTTGCAATACTTGGTCTCGACTATCAAAGATATGCACTTGCATTTTTTTAATCGTTTCATCTGTATCAATAATGAGTTCGCCCCAATCCATTACATTAGTTGGACTTGAAATATATTTCCTAAACATAGAGATGTAAAATATCTCGTGGACACCAGATAAATGTGGCAGTAATACAAATCGATAAGCAACCAAACCCACCTTCTCGAGTATTTCGAAAGCTCCAATATATTTTGATTATAACTTTCCACGCTTGCCAAAACTGATTACTCTCCTTTTGGCATCACTTTCAAGAAAATATGATCTCCCACCTTAAATTCTAGAGGTTGTCTTTGTCTATCAGCATAACTTTCTATCAACTTTGAGCCATAAGAACATGTTGTCATATCAAATCTACTTTCTCTGAGGTATCTCTAATCACGTCTAGACCCGTGATGGCTCAGTCTCCCACCTCAGCCCAATAAACTAGAGATCGACATAGCCTTCCATACAATGCTTCATATGGTGCCATTTGGATACTTGCCTGATAATTATTATTATAGGCAAACTCGACCAAAGACATATATTCTTCCAAGCTACCCTTGAAATCTTGACAACATGCTCGTAGCATATTTTCAAAAACTTGTATGGTTCTTTCTGACTGATCATTGGTTTGTGGATAATAAGCAATACTCATTATCATCTGTGTTTCAATTGTTTTCTGGAAATTCTTCCAGAAATGAGCCGTAAATCTGGGATCTCTATACGATACAATATATACTAGCACTCCATGTAATCGGATAATTTCTCGTATGTATAACCTGCACAATTCATCACATGTGAAGATCATTCACATTGCCAGAAAATGTGCGGACTTTGTAAGCCGGTCAACAATCACCCACATAACATCATGTTTTTGTGATGTCTGTGGCAAGTGAGTCAAAAAATCCAATGTGATATGCTTTCATTTCCACTCTACTACATCCAAAGGCTGGAGTAATCCTACTACCCTCAAATGATCAGTCTTTATCTGCTAACACGTGAGACATTATCGAACAAAATCTCCGATGTGTCTCTTCATCCTATTCCAGTAATACTAGCGATGAAGATCATTATACATCTTTGTGTCATCTGGATGTTTTGTAAAATGAGAACAGTGAAATTCTTTAAGAATCTCCTCTCTCAATTCTACTATCTAGGAAACCACATTCCGTCCCCTAAACTGAAGACTAACATCCATATGAATAGCCCAACATTAATCACATGTATCAGTTTCTACTCAGTTCTTTATAGATAATATTTCTACATCTTGTTTCTGCATCTAAATCACCTTATTTAATAGCGAAGGTATAGTTACTAATATTCTGATAACACCCTAACTTTAACTGCTATATTGAAAGCTGAATCATCCCACAGTGTCAAGCACATCTCATTCCCACAAAATAATACTAGCTAATGCACCTCATGATTGCCAACTAAGTGCATCAGTCACCACATTTACCTTACCTGGATGGTAATGCAAAGTAAAATCATAATCTTCTAGATACTCCATCCATCGATGATATCTCATGTTAAGGTCTCGTTGTGTAAAGATATATTTCAGACTTTTATGGTGTGAATATACCTCAAATTACTCCCCATACAAATAGTGGCACTATATTTTTATAGCAAGGACTATAGTCACCAATACTATATCATGTGTTGGGTAATTCCTCTCATGATTCTTTAATTACCTTGAACCATGAGCTACAAATCTCCCAGATTGCATCAGAATACATCCCAATCCATCTTTTGATGCATCACAATACCCTGTATATTTATGTCCCCTATCCGGAACTATCAAAATAGGAGCTGAAGTAAGTCTCCTTTTCTATTCATGAAATGTCATTTCACATGAATAATACACTTATACATAACTTCCTTCCTGAACAATCTAGTAATATGAGCAGCTAACAAGGAAAAATTCTTAATAAATCTTCTGTAATACCCAGCCAATCCCAAAAAACTACGTATTTCAAAAATTGACTTTGTCCTCTCTCAACTCATGACTGCCTTGCCTTTTTCAGAGTCCACTAAGATAATAGTAGCTGATACTACATGTCCCAAAATTTTTATTTCTGTCAACCAAAAGTCACATTTTCCAAACATAGCATACAACTTATATTCTCTCAAAGTTTGGAGAATAATATGTAAATGATCCTAATGCTCTCCTTCGGACTAAGAATAGATAAAAATGTCATCCACAAAAACAACAACAAATAATTTAAATATGGCTGAAATATTATATGCATAAGATCCATGAATGTCATTGGCACATTTATTAATCCAAAAGGCATTTATGTAAATTCAAAATGCCCATACCATGTTCTAAATACTATCATAGGGATGTCAGCCTTTATAACTCACAACTAGTCATATCCAGTACGAAGATCTATTTTGGAAAAAACATGTGCCCCTTTTAACTGGTCAAATAAATCATCAATCCTTAGTAATGAATATCGATTATTTATCATAACCTGAATCAACTATCGATAATCAATGCACAGTCAAAGGGTTTTATCTTTCATCTTTACAAATAAAAGTAGAGCACCACAAGGTTAAGTGCTGAGTTTAATGAAAGCCTTGTCAAACAAATATTGTATCTGGAACTTTATATCTTGTAATACAATCGGTAGCATCCTAAGTGGAGGTAATGCTGGTGTGTCAGTAATCCTGTGATGGGGTAATTTTAGTAATTCATTAAGAAAAATATCCTCATATTCACAAACTATTCGAGAAAGATCCATATTCAATATCCCTGCTTATTCTAGGGTGAGACATGTCAGCCAACCCTAAAGTTGTTCGTACCATTTAGAATCATATATAGGCTGGTGTAATGCATCAAGTATATGGTCGTGAAATACAACATATATATCGGCTGGTCTGTGGATAATAATTCTTCAATGATCAAAATCAATAACGACTAGATGTGCTATTAACTAGTCCATGTAAAGAATTACATCAAAATCTGACATTTCCATAACTCTAAGGTTTGCTATGAGTAGAATCCATAAGATTTCTAACTCATAATCTTATTTATCTATCTTTATGTCTATCCTTCTGTCTATCTATCTATCTATCAATTTGTCTATCTAAATGATCAATCTATCTGTCTATTTATCTGCCTATCTATCTGTCTATCTATATGTCTATATATCTGTCTATCTATCTATTTTTGTATCTATCTATTAATTTATCGATCTATTTAACTATCAGTTTATCTATCTATCTATATTTATATCAATATATATATATATGTTTCTATCTATCTATCTTTCTATCTATCTGTCTATCAATCTATCTATCAATATAAATATCAATTTGTCTATATATCTATCTATCAATATATTTTACTATATATTTGTCTATTAATTAATCTATCAATCAGCCTATCAATTTGTATATCTAACTATCTTTCTTTCAATCTATTTGTCTATCAATCTATCTGTATTTCTATCTAGGAAACTATCTATATGTCTTTCTATCTAGCTGTCAGTCTTTATATCTATCTATCTGCCTATCTATCTATCTATCAAACTTTCTATATATCTATTTTTTATCTATCTTTCTATCAATATATCTATCTATCAATCTATATATCTATGTATCCATCTATCTATATGTCTATCTATCTATCTATATGTCTATCCAATTATTTATCTATCTATCTATATATCTATCTATTTAATCTATCTATCTATCTATTTGTTTGTCTATCTATCAATATATCTATCTACCTATCTATCTGTCTATCTCTATATATATATATATATCAATCAATCTTTCTATCTATATGTCTATCTATTTGTCTATCTGTCTATCTATATGTCTATATATATATATATATCTTTATATCTATCTATCAATCTATTCGTCTATCTATCTATCTATATATTTATCTATCGATCTATCTTTTTGTTTATCTATCTGTCTATATTCTATCTATCTAGTTGTCTACCTATCTAATTATCTATATATCTATAGATCTATTTATTTGTTATTCATTCTATTTATATATTTATCTATCTATTTATTTCTCTATCTATATATCTATATATATTCATATATATCTATGTATCTATCTATCTATCTATCTATATTCTATCTGTCATTCAATCTATATATCTATATCTATATCAATTTTTCTATCAATCTATCTATCAATCTTTCTATCAATCTATAGATCAATCTTTCTATCAATCCTTCAATATATGTGTCTATCTATCTTTCTATCAATATTTCTATCTATCTATCTTGCGATTAATTTGACTATTTTTTTGACTATCTTTCTATCATTCTTTATAGCTTTTTATCGATTTATCTATTTATTTGTCTGTCTATGTAATAATCAATCTGTCTATCTATTTTTCTATCTATCCAATTGTCAATCTATCTATCTATCTATCTATTTATCAATTTATGTGTTTATTTATTATTAGTCTATCTATTTGTCTATCTATGTATATCTATCTTTCTATCTTTCTGTCAATCTATCTATCGATCTTTCTATCTATCATTAATCTATCTCTATCTATATCTCTATCTATCTGCATATCCGTCTCACTGTCTATCTGTATATAAGTCAATCTTTTTTTATATCTATCTGCCTATCTATGTTTATCTATCTATCTGTCTGTCTGTCTTTCTGTCTATCTATTTATCTTTTTAACTATCAATATGTCTATCTATCAATCTATTTGTCGATATTTATATTAATCTATCTATCTATCTATCAATATATCAATTTATCTTTCTATCTATCAGTTCATTTATGTTTATCTATCTTTCTATCTATTTATCTAAGTATTTGTCTAATAATCTATCGTTCTGTCTGTCAATATATCTACCTATCTAACTATCTATATGTATATCTTTTTATCTTTCTATATGTCTATCTATCTATCTATATGTCAGTCTATCAATCTATCAATCTATCATCTATTTATCCATGTAACTATCTATTTATTTATTGTCTATCTATCTATCTATCTATCTATCTATGTATCCTATCTAATAAATCTATTTAATAATCTCTCTATTAACTATCGATATATTTCTATATCAATCTATATATCATCTATCTATTATCAATAAATCAATCTATCTATCTATCTTTCTATCTTTTTATTTGTCTGTCAATTTATCAGTGTGTATTGTCTACAAGCAGTTTGTGTATCTATCAATTAGTCTGTAATCTGTTTGTCTGTATGTCCTCTATGTCTATCTATCTATCTATTTATCTATTTGTCTAACTATCTGTCTATATTTCTATCTATCATCTTTCTATCTATCTATATAATTATATATCTATTTATCTGTCTGTCTATCTATTTGCATATCTATTTGTCTATCTATCAGTTTATCTATCTGTCTATCTATCACTCTATCTATCTATCTATTATCTATCTATCTATCTATCTATCTATCTATCTGTATTGTTATCTTTTTGTCTATCTATTTAACTATCTATTTATCTATGTATTTATCTATATGTATATCTATCATTCTATCTATCTGACTTTCTATCTATTTGTCTAACTATCTATTTATATGTCTGTCTATATGTCTATCTATCGATCTATCTATTTATCTTTTTGTCTGTCTATCTATCTATTTCTATCTACCTTTCTATCAATCTATTTGTCTATTTATCTATCTTTTTATCTTTTTATCTTTTTGTCTATCTATCTTTGAATCTATCAATAACTACATGTATCTATCTATCTATCTATGTATCTATTTGTCTATATATCTATCTATCTATCTATCTTTATATAAATCTATTTATCTAACTACCTATCATTATGTAAATAAATCTCTCTATCAACCTATCTATCAATCTATTTATCCATCTATCTATCTATCTATTTTTATATTTATCTATTTATCTATCTTTCAATAAATCTATCAATTTGTCTATCTTTTTGTCCATCTATCAATTTATCTTATTGTTTGTCTATTTGTATTCCTATCTATCTAACTATCTCTCTATTATTCTTCTTCTCTATTTGTCTTTCTATCTATCAGTCTTTCCGTTTATCTTTCTATCTAACTAACTAATCTATCTATCTATCTAACTACTATTTTTCTATCTTTCTATCTATGAATCTACTTTTATATCTATATATCTGTCGATCAATTTATCTATTTGTCTGTCTATTAATCTGTATGTCTATCTATCTGTCTTTCTTTCTATATTTATATCTATTTGTCTATTTTTTTGTCTATCTATCTTTCTATATATCTTTCTATCTATTTATCTATCTATCTGTTTGTCTATCTATGTATCTATCTATCTATGTATCTATCTATCTATTTATCTATCTATCTCTCTATCTATCTATCTATCTATCTTCTATCTTCAATCTATCTATCTATCTTTCTATCTGTCTATCTATATGTCTATCTATCTGTCTCTCTATCTGTCAATCAATCAATCAATCAAACCATCTATCTATTCTCTATTTATCTATCTATCTTTATATCTATTTATCTATCTATCTATTTATCAGTTTATCTATCAATCTATCTTTTGTCTATCTTTTTATCTATCTTTATGTTTAACTATATATCAATCAATCTATCTATCTATATTTCTGTCAATCTATCTGTTTATATATTTCTCTATATATCTGTCTATCTATTTATCTATCTATATATATATATATTCATCTATCTATCTATCTAATTGTCTCTCTATCTATTTGATTATCTATATGTTTCTTTATCTATCTGCATATCTATCTATCGATCTCTGTATCTATTTATCTATCTATATAACTGGCTATGTATCTATTTATTTATTTGTATATCTATATGTCTATTTATTTGTATATCTTCTATCTATCTATCTATTTGCCTATCTATCTATCTACCCAACTAACTAACTAACTATCTTTTTATCTATCTATCTTTCTTTCTTTCTATCTATCGATATATTTGTCTATCTATCTATCTTTCTATCTATCTCTCTATCTATCTATTTTTCTATCTTTCTTTCTATCTATCTGTCTATATTTTTATCTGCTTATCTTTCTATATTTTTATCTATCTTTCAGTCTATCTATACTAAAGAAAATGTCAATTTAGCAATTGAAATTTGTTGTTAGGATATAATTTCTAGCTAATTAGAAAGGGATTAGCTAGTGAATAATAATAGATGTTTGATTTTATATTAAATTACAATTTTTTGAATGATTCGTGATGGATTAGAGGCTAAAATATTTGATTAAAAATTGTCCATAGCTAAAATTATCATAAATTTTCAAGCAAAGAATTGTGCGCATTTTAGCAATGACTTTAAAGATGAATTTTCCATAGCTATTTCGTTCGACACAAAATCCCTCGCGAAATAATATTCTTAAAATTATTTTTTGATTTTTTATTTAATTGCAAAAGATTATTCTTTAAATGATAATTTTCACAAAATATATTCATTTAGCTAGAGATTTTTACCTAGCTATGTGAGTTGGGGATAATTTCTGTTGCTAATCAATATTGACTTACTTTTTTTTATGTATTATTTATTTTTAAATTTTTATGTAATTTTGTATATTAAATGTTTCCCCTGGTCTATGGCAGAGTGATTCTTGAAAGACACATTTCCCTCATATAATTATAAAAATAATATATTATAAATAAATAATTTCAAAAATATATAAATACGAATACAAATGTATTTTAATAAAGACTAAAATAACTATTTTTCTGATTATAAAATTTTTAAAAGTGTATACAAAATATTTATATGAAATATTTAATTATGATATTTAAATATTTTTATTAAAAAAATAATAAATAATTAATTATATAATTATAATCAATTTTTAATATATTTTAATTAATAATTGATCATACATAAAATTACTACTAATAAAAAGCTAAAATAATTGATTATATGATTAAATAAAAAAAATTTATAAAATTATCTGATTTAACAAATAAACAAGTAAATATATATATTATTTAAAGTAAAAAAAATTATGATTATAAAAATCATTTTAAAAAATAATTACGAAAAGATTTAAAATTTTTGAATTATAAAAAAAAATTAAAATTTACCTAAAATTTAAATCAAAATAAATTGATATTTAAAAATTAATACAAAGATGTTTTTATTACAACACAAAAATTTTGATAATTTAAAAATAAATATCTTAGTGTAGTTATTAATAGAACACATCAAGAATTTTTTTAGGGTTTTAAAAAAGTTATTTAAAATATTACTAATGAACACTTTTGAAAGTACTACCAAACTGACGCTAATTTGATTTGAATTCAAGTT